>NW_026474367.1:0-10175 GCF_026875155.1 Cherax quadricarinatus
ATTGATAGCCATGGATGGCGAAACGTCTACAATAAAGATAACCAGATGTTGCACATATGTCTTAACTTTCATCTTCTCGGTATTGTATACCTTTCTTGCACATAAATAGTCGGTAGAAATAAATGACATAAAATACCGACAAGATAGAAAAACAGTGACACAAGTGCAGTATACTACGATTCCTTATCGGAGACGTTTCACGAACACGGCGGGCTATAACAGGTCAAAAGTAGATAAATTTGAAAATGTAGGATAAGCCTATATATATGTAACGCACCGAGGTAAAGAGTCAGGGTAGATGTAACAGTAGATGGTATCTGGATACCGAAAATATTACGTTGATAAAGACACAGTCAGTATTCGGAAACTATATCTAACACAGTTCTCCGCCTGCACAGTCGTCTTTTTAAATATATTGCCTAGGCAGAAGGCACACTGGGTAAATAATGAGAAATAATGACATACTGAATGGTACTGTGGTAAAGAATAGTAATATGGGTAATGGTACTGAGGCGTGCTGAGTTGCATGTGGTTCTCAATCTCAACAATATGCTTTTGTTGACCATTTCTGTCTGCTGGAGGTTTGTGGAAAGTTTCGTTCGATGTGGTTAATTGTGACAGCTGTCTTGATGAGAGCGGTTTCATAAAATTTTGTTTTGTATATGATGTCTACCTTTATTACTTGTTGAGCATCAGAGAATGTCATCAGATGGTTGTGTGAATTTTCGTGCTGGACTTAGTGCCGTTCAGTTTCTCGGCTCGGGTCACGTATTTTAGTTCGTTGATATATATATATATATATATATATATATATATATATATATATATATATATATATATTATATATATATATATATATATATATATATATATATATATATAATAATAATAATATAATATCTTTATTTCTACAAGTACATGTACAAGGTATACAGTCCTAGCTGACATCAATGATATACTACTATATAGAAACCATTTGTTATGCACAGCATTTCGGGCAAATTAGGTCTGTTTTGCCCCAGGATGTGACCCACACCAGTCGACTAACACCCCGGTGTCCATTTCACTGAAGGGTGAACATGGACAACCGGTGTAAGGAAACACGCCCAATGTTTTCACCACTTCGCCGGGAATCGAACCCGGAGCCGTACCGTGTGAAGAGAGAGCATTAGTCACCAGGTCAAGGGGCAGTTTTCCTACGTATTCATTGATATAACCTCCTTATGAGATTTAGTATATTACAACATTCGCTGTCTGGTTATGACTGCTGTAACTGCCTTACAACATCGTGAATCGCAGTGAAGGTTACGAAAGCGACTTTAATGTCAGTTGACACAATATTTTTGTAATGCTGGGAGTGGAGAAGCCTAGACATCTGTCTGTTTTGCTGATGGTACTAGGAGTATTCCAAATTGGTCTACAGTTTAGAATATAATATGATTGGTAATGTTGCTTCGAAGCTATGGTAATGAATTCTCACCTAGGCTAAGGGACTGACCTCTTCAAACTTACTTCTGCTGATAAAATGATCATCTTATAAATACATCTCTACTGTCTCCTCTATATTTCAACTGAGTAGGCGAAACGTCTGATTAATGGTAAAACGAAACTGTTGCAAGGTATATAAGGATACATCCAAAGACATACACACTTTTCTGATCAGTGTGACAGCAGAACGAACAACTCAGATAATATCCGTGCTTCACAGTGAAACTCCATAACGAATTCACTAATTACAAGGGTGCACCCAGAGACACAGGGATACAGGATCTTAGAATCAGCACTCACCGAAATATCTAATATTTTTAGGCAGAACAACAGGTTCTACAACTTACCTGAGTCACTCCCCAGAAAGCTTCTAGATCACTTTCACTCTTTCAACAACCCATAATTGATTAAGAACAGAGTACTGAAATAGGCTCACTGGCCTACTTCTCGGTCATATATTGATCTGTATCTAAAGTTTCCCAAATTTTTAATTTCAACTCAATAAACCTGGCTCTTCACCTCGCTACGCTCCCCAAAGACTCGCTCTTCACCTCGCTACGCTCCCCAAAGACTCGCTCTTCACCTCGCTACGCTCCCCAAAGACTCGCTCTTCACCTCGCTACGCTCCCCAAAGACTCATTCAGGAACGGCGACAGAATTTATATATTGAAGGGAGGAGGTCTTAGAGGGGGTTATCTGGGCGGAAGGTAGGGTTCAGAGACTTATTCTGAAGCAGCTTTATTATTACCGTTTTTGTTTGAGCGACTGAGGTAAATTTTGGGGGGTTTAAGGCCCTTCAGACCTCGCCCTCCGTGGCTCATCTATCTCTCTAGTATCATTTTACTGATGAAATACTTTATAGACAAGTTGATGAATAAGACGCGTGTAAAACTTGCAAATTTTTAATGCTGAAACGTTTCACTTTCATAATAGACTTCAGCTGAATACAGACAAATATACATCTAGAGATTGTAAAAGAAAAATAATTGACCTGAAGCTTGAGGTAATGACTATGTCCTAAAAAAAAAAAAGGAGGGACTGATCACCTGAAAACAACTTCAACGGTCACTAATGATGTTTTCATGTGTATTCAACTGAAAAAGTCTGTTATGTAGGCGGAACGTTTCATTAACACAAATAGTCGAGTTATGCCCATGTATCTCTCTTTCATGACTCACGAAACAGTAATAAGAAGAGTGCGCACACGCCAGTCATGGGTACAAACCCCACCCGTTTGCTGATTTATCTCCCAATATGTAAACGAAGGTAAAGTTCCTTAAGTTGGCGAAAAATCTTCAATAAAACATCGTATTATACTGTTTTTTTCGTCTCATTCTCCTGGTAAATGCTCACAAGATAGTTAATGAGACGTTTATTACAGCAGTGTTGCTCTCGCTCACTGGCACCATAAATCTCTTGGGGAATAAAACTCAGCTGTGATAAATGTCTCATTAGCGGCTATTATGTCCATTTGTATATCATATTGGAAGTAATCATACAGCTGTTCTCTTTATGATGTTCTTGTTAATATTATTTTTACATTTACAATGGGGTGATTACATTTTAAAGTCATTTTTAGTGTTACCATAGTTGATGCTGTAATGATCAGGTGTACAGTGTCGTCTTGAAAGGGTGAGTTATTAGGATTTCTTAGTTGCCAGGAAGTTTAAGTAAAGTAAATTTGAGATCTTGCCTTAGGGTGAGGGCGAGAGAGCATTATATTTGTTCTGTAACCCTTCAGTTAATTGGTCTTATTACGAACACAGGTAATGAATGGCCTGTGAGACCTGGTCCTAATGGGAATTGGAGCAAACAAACTCAGCAGTAGACTATAATGTATATTTTGCCTTCACCCACTATGTACAGAGATGTACAATATGCATAGATAGATAAGTGTGCACAACGGTGACAGATCGCAAAGCAGAAGCTAGAGAGAGTGCACCATACTCAACCAGCAGGTAGGCAAGTCTGCCAGTGCTTACCGCAAGTGAACCACATTACTTCAGCTTTGGTGAGCTTGCCTGTGATTGGTCAGTGAACCAAGGTACTGATTTAACGACGGGTACCCTACCGATCGTTAAACCCTGAGGACTCGGTTCGCTGGTTGGGATACAGCCGATATGGGAGTGTGACATACGCCGAATAAATTGTAACTTACTCTTTGCATGCCACAGGTCTTATTCCTCACTTGTACACCTTCAGGTTGGTTGAGTGATTTATGATCAGAAGTATACTGGATGAGTAGGTTGTTCCTCCATTAATCCTATATATGGTACAAGCGTCAACATGCGATGCCCCAGCAGAAAGCATTATACTATACTCGTGTAGTGTATCAAGCCTATGACTTTGAGTACATTTTCCTTACCTAATTAACCAGCACAAATGAAGTAATAGGTTAGTACGGCCTAACAACTTCCAATTAAATCCGCAACTTTTTTATTACTGTTATCAGTTAAATTACCAAAATTTTCATCCAGTCTGAAATTTTCCCGTTTTTCCCGATATACAAAATACTCCCCCTTCCCCTCCAACTATCACCATACCATTCTGATTAGTTTCTCACACTCTTCACTGAACACCAACCAAACACGTTGTGTCCTTTCTTTCATCCTACACATCTAATGAAGTTTACGTTATTCCATGACATTATCATACCTTGTTTTCGTCAACTAGCTCAGACGATTGCAGTGACACACTCCATCTATTTGGAATTTTAACTCGAGGCTCAAGCTATTTCAAAAGAATTATGATAATATTGAAAAGAATTTTTACCTCTGGTTGTGACTTTGGAAGAAACACTGGAAGGTATATCTAGGCAATTCATCTGTGTCCCAAAGCCTGTAGGTTCGAGTATCCTAAAGTCAGAAATTAAAATTTGTAAATATTTCCTTTGTTTTGTGAAGTCTAAACATTCAGTTTCATTGATCGGTGCATGGGGGGAGAGATGAAAAACTCTGGATCAAACTCCTAGCTTGCTGCTCATCAGAGTAATTTCTGGTACAGGGATGCTCGAAACATCGAGTCTCCTCCAGCCTGAGTTAAATGTTTATATATATATATATATATATATATATATATATATATATATATATATATATATATATATATATATATGCCGAATAGGTAAAACGGGTCAATTAGCAACAACTCATTTAAAATTAAGTCCTTCCAAAAATTTTCTCTTATACGTTTAAAAGGCAGAGAGAGCTCATGCAGGGGACTTTCTGTTGGCTGTTCCAAACTCCAGCCTTGGCACATGGCTCGACCCACAGACCATCCGCATTGGTGTTGCAATTCGACTTGCCGCCCCTGTTCTCGCGGAACACAGGTGTATTTGTGGCAGTGAAGCAGCGGACCGATTCGGGTACCATGGTCTTGTGTGCCGTAATTCCGAGGAAAAGATTGCAAGACATGAGGTTAATAACATTATCAAAAGGAGCCTCACAACAGCCGGATGCCCAGCAGTAAGGGAGCCACCCCAACTATGCAGATCTGATGGCAGCAAGAAGCGTCCAGATGGTATCACACTTCAAGCCTGGACAGATGGGAAGCAGGTGGTGTGGGACTACACATGTACATCTACCTTGGTTGATACCTATCTATAATACACCAGGGAGGAAGGAGGGGCAGCTGCCAGATTCAGGGAGTCCCAGAAGTCTAGAAAATATGGAGAACTTGCCCATCATTATATGTTTGTTCCCATAGGCTCAGAGACCCTCTGCTCATGGGGAAAGAATGCATCTAAGTTCTTTAAGGAGCTAGGCAAAAGACTCATCAGGGAAACTAGGGATCCCAGGGCAGCTAGTTTTCTGTTCTAAAGACTCAGCACTGCTGTTCAGAGGGGTAATGCCTGCTGTATTCTGGGCACGTGCAACAGTTCTGAAGAGCTGGATGAGATATTCGCATTATAATCAGTGACAAACGTGTAACAATATGTACTAGACATGTATCTCTCACATCTCATGTACTGTATATGCCATCTTTATATCAACAATGTATATCTTTAACTGTTTAAAGATATATTTTTTTTCATTTATGTTAATGTAAAAATTAATAATTTTCATCGAAAAGAACCTTACAAAACGTACCTAACCTTATCATAACAAGCGCAATTTAATTTAGCCTAATCCAACTAAATATATTTTAGATAAATTTACAATAATTTAATATAAAACACCACACAGTGAAATATATTTTTTTCCTTAGGTTCAGAACGATTTTTACGAAATTGTTTAATACACAAATTTTCGCTTGCCTTACTCGGCAAGAAGAGCGTTGCTATTTAAGCCAAAATCGCAAGTTTTATCTATTCGGCACGATATATATATATATATATATATATATATATATATATATATATATATATATATATATATATATATATATATACATATATATATATATATATATATATATATATATATATATATATATATATATATATATATATATATATATATATATATACAGTGGTCCCTTGTTTTTCGTAATTAATCCGTTCCTGGAGCCGTTACTATAAACGAAATTTACGATTTACGAATCAATTTTCCCCATAAGAAATAATGTAAATACAATTAATCTGTTCCTGACACCCAGAAGTATTAAAACAAAAAATTTTTTAACATGAAATATACATATAGTACATAAACAATACAATGGGAAATGATGAATGAAACATTGACAGCATAACACTTACCTTTATTGGAGATTCTTCTTAGTGTATGGGAGACTGGAGGAGGAGAGAGAGTGGATTGTTTATAGTTTGGAAGGGGAATCCTCTTCCATCAACACCTCAGGTACCATTTGCTTTTCTGTGGTTGCTTCTCTTCTCTGTTTGTTAATGCCACTAGGACCACCTTGAGAGTCACTGGAGTCCTGTCTCACAAAATAACTGTGGAGAGAGCTCTGTTTCTGGCGTCTCTTTAACACTTCCCTAAAATGGCCCAAGACTTTGTCACTGTACATGTTGCCAATATGGCTTGCAACAACCTTGTTAGGGTTTTGTTTCTCCATAAAGTTTTCCATCTTACCCCACATAGTAAAAATCTCTTTAATTTCTGAAGAAGGCACCTTCTTCCATCTCTCTTCCTCCTCCTCTGCAGCAAGATTCTGAGCTGCGAAGTGTTGCTCTTCCTGCTGAAGCTCTTGCAGCTCCTCAGTGGTGAGTTCTTCATTGTGGTCTTCCACCAATTCTTCCACATCCTCCAAACTCACATCCAACCCCATGGAACTCCCCACTGTCACAATTGATTTTACAACAGACATAGGCTCATTAGAGTCAGTCCCAAATCCTTCAAAATCCCTCTTGTCGACACAATCTGGCCACAATTTTCTCCAGGCAGAGTTCAAAGTCCTGGTAGTCACTCCCTCCCAAGCCATACCTATAAGGGTTATGCAGTGGAGGATGCTGAAGTGTTCTCTCCAAAATTCCCTTAGGGTCAAGTGAGTGTCTGTGGTCACAGTCAAGCACCTGTGAAACACTGCTTTTGTGTAGAGTTTTTTAAAGTTTGCAATAACCTGCTGGTCCATGGGTTGGAGGAGAGGAGTGGTATTCGGGGAGCAAGAACTTTACTGTGATGAACCCAAACTCCTCGAAAATTAGGTCATCCAAGTTTGGAGTATGAGCAGGTGCATTGTCCATTACAAGCACGCACTTGAGATCCAATTTCTTTTCCAGGAGATACTCCTTCACACTAGGGCCAAACACTTCATTGAACCACTCGACGAAAATTTCCCTCGTGACCCATGCCTTACTATTAGATTTTCAAAACACACACAATTTACTCTTCATAACATTATTTTTCCTGAACACTCTGGGATTTTCAGAATGGTACACTAGTAATGGCTTCACTTTGAAATCCCCACTAGCATTAGCACAGAACATTAGTGTCAGCCTGTCTTTCATAGGCTTGTGTCCTGGCATTGCCTTTTCCTCTTGTGTAATGAAGGTCCTCTTTGGCATTTTCTTCCAAAAGAGGCCTGTTTCGTCACAATTGAACACTTGTTTAGGTTTCAGTCCTTCAGCCTCTATGTACTCCTGGAACTCATGCACATATTTTTCAGCCGCCTTGTGGTCCGAACTGGCAGCCTCACCATGCCTTACCACACTGTGTATTCCAGTACGGTTCTTAAATCTCTCAAACCAGCCTTTGCTGGCCTTAAGTTCACTCACTTCACCACTATTTGCAGGCAATTTCTTTACCAAATCTTCATGCAACTGTCTAGCCTTTTCACAAATAATCGAAGTCATAAGAGTATCTCCTGCTAATTGTTTCTCATTTATCCACACCAATAATAACTTCTCAACCTCTTCCAGTACTGGTGATCTCATTTTTGTCAGCATAGTTACTCCCTTTGCAACAACAGCATCCTTTATTTCGTTTTTCTTGGCCACTATGGAACATAAGGTTGTGTAGGGTTTCTTATACATCCTGGACAGTTCGGCCACACTTGTACCACTTTCATATTGTTCAATGATGGTTTTCTTAAATTCAATCTTATTTCTCTCCTTCTTTACCAGAGGCTTGGCACTAGGAGCTTTCTTTGGAGCCATGGTAGCTTATTTAGTACTTGCAAGCATTAAAATAAATGGAATATTATGAAATATTTCGCTGGAGCACGTGAGGGGACCTTCGCTCACTGGTAAACAATGCCAGACTGGCTGCCGCCCCGGCTCACGCCGTGGGTACGCGTCCTGGACGAACTACGACTGGCGAGTCAACCTATGAAAAGCGAGTCCATGTTCATACGAAAATACCCCTATGATTGGCGAATTTTACGATTGCCGGGAACTACGAAAAGCGGGGGACCACTGTATATATTTATACGATGGGGTCCACCTCTGGTGTAAATTGTGGGACCCATAGCCTCGGAGAAGTGGATAAATAGGATTCAAGGAAGAATATTTGGATTTCTTCCTGAAGCCGTTTGAATATTGCACTTCCCCTACCACCCCATCTTTTCATATTTTTTTTTAATAATAGGAATATTTTATTACATAATATGGAACATAAGATTTAAGAGATACATTGTTGATATAAAGGTGGCATATAACGTACATGTTGTTACGCGTGTATCACCAATTATAAGGCGAAAATCTCCTCCAGCTCCTCAGAACTGGGGCGTGTGCCCAAAATACAGCAGGCATTTACCCTTCGAAGAGCCGCACTGAGAAGCTGGAACAGAAAACTAGCTGCCCTGGGATCACTAGTTACCCTGATGAGTCTTTATCCCAGCTCCCTAAGGAATTTAGATGCACTCTTTCCCCATGAGCCGAGGGTCTGTGAGCCTATGGCTACAAACACATAATGATGGGCAAGTTCTCCATATTTTCAAGACTTTCGGGACTCCCTGAAGCTGGCAGCTGCCCTTCCTTCCTCCCTGGTGTATTGGAGATAGGTATCAGCCAAGGTATATGCACATGTATAGTCCCACACCACCTACTTCCCATCTGTCCAGGCTTGAAGTGTGATACCATCTGGAGGCTTCTTGCTGCCATCAGATCTGCATAGTTGGGGTGGCTCCCTTACTGGTGGGCATCCAGCTGTTGTGAGGCTCCTCTTGATAATGTTATTAACCTCATGTTTTGCAATCTTTCCCTCGGATTTACGGCACACAAGACCATGGTACCCGAATCGGTCTGCTGCTTCACTACGACAAATACGCCTGTGTTCGGCGAGAATATGGTCGGCAAGTCGAAAGGCAAAACCGATGCGGACGGTCTGTGGGTCGAGGCGTGTGCCAAGGCTGGAGTTGGGAACAGCCAACAGAAAGTCCCCAGCATGAGAGGCTCTCACTGCCAGGAGGCGGGCTCTATCCTTCCCTGACACACTCTGAAGCATTGTTGAGGCTATTTTTCCACTATATATGTATAATATATATATATATATATATATATATATATATATATATATATATATATATATATATATCATATATATATATATATATATATATATATATATATATATATTTTATATTTTATATATATATATATATATATAATATATATATATATATATATATATGCAATAAGATCACAGAAAACAGGTGATTTTAAATTACAACCACTGTGAAAGAGTAGTGAAATCCCAAGCACTTACATAGTTCCTTAACAAGAGTAGTCACGAAACGCATGGAATTTCACTACTCTTTGACAGTGGTTGTTTTGCATACATAATATATATATATATATATATTATATATATATTATATATATATATATATATATACATATGTCGTGCCGAATATGTAAAACTGGTTAATTAGCAAGAACTCATTTAAATTTAAGTCCTTTCTGAAATTTTCTCTTATACGTTTAAAGATATATTTTTTTCATTAATGTTAGTGTAAAAAAATTTAATTTTGCACCAAAAGTATCTTAGAAAACTTACCTAACCTTGTTATAACAAGAGCAATTTATTTTAGCCTAACCCAACTAAATATATTTTAAATACGTTTACAATAATTTAGTACTAAACAAACAAAATCAAATATATTTTTTTTCGTTACGTTCGGAATGATTTTGGCGAAATTATTCCATACACAAATTTTCACTTGTCCTATATTGCAAGATGAACGTTGCTATTTAAGCCAAGATCGCAAGTTCTGCCTATTCGGCCGACATTTCATATATAATTTTTATAAAAATAATATATAAAATATATATATAATAAATAAATAAAAAG
>NW_026474368.1:0-12143 GCF_026875155.1 Cherax quadricarinatus
AGACGCCCCGCGCTCCAGACGTCTCTCCCCGCACAAAAAAAAACGCTGACCTAGTACTTGACCCCTTGTCACCTTCGTGAAGAAAAGCGAATTTTGTTTCTTGCTGTCTTAATCATAAACAACAATGTACACTATCTTTACTATGGTAATAAAGTGGGAGCAGGATTTTCCTTAATTGTCCTGCTAAGTAAGAGATGTACTGTCTCTTATAAAAATACACGTTGCAACACCGCTGCAAGGAGCAGAGGTCACTTGACTACTTGGGATAGCATCTGTGATCAATTACTCACTCTAGCAGTAAACAAGACGCTCGCCCCTTCTGAGTGGCCCCTCAGGCTGAAAGGGCTGAAGGGGGCTGAAGGGGGCTGATACCCCCCTCCTGGAGAAAATTTCTCCACACCACCTTTATGTATTGGTGTAACCCTTGCTGTCTTGAGTAGTGTCGGGAAAATGCTAGTTTCTAGTGATTTGTTAAAAAGTAATGTAATAGCGTGCGAAAGGACATGGGCCGCTCGCTTGTACAATAATGGTGGGACGTGAGACAAATTGCCTGAGCTATTTTTAAGCGACTTTATAATCGCAAATCAACCAAACAGCTCTCAGACCAATCAAGCAGTCGACAGACATTAAACCCAATAAATCAACCAATCACATTTCTGGGCCCTATTGTAATCAACAGACTTTACACCCAACAAATAAACCAATCACCTTTCTGGACAGTCACGAAGTCGATATGTTTTGAATCCACCCAGCCAACCAATCAGCCAGCCAGCCAACCAGCCAGCCAGCCAGCCAGCCAGCCAGCCAGCCAGCCAGCCAGCCAGCCAGCCAACCAACTACCCACCTTCCTGGCCACTAAGACCACCGCACTGGTTTCCCCA
This sequence comes from Cherax quadricarinatus, assembly GCF_026875155.1. Lineage (NCBI taxonomy): Eukaryota > Metazoa > Arthropoda > Malacostraca > Decapoda > Parastacidae > Cherax > Cherax quadricarinatus. The sequence goes on from NW_026474368.1 coordinate 882, forward strand.
CGTACACACTCCACGGAATATTCACAAGTGGCGGGGATCGTAAATAGCCACCACTGTGACAGAGAATACATTACACTGCAGCTGATCCACTCGCATATTTTTTCCTCCCTCACTCCCTCTCTTCTATCTCTCTCTCTCTCTCTCTCTCTCTCTCTCTCTCTCTCCCCGAGACTGTATATGTGACTGGTGGCCTCGTATGATATTGCCCATAATGATCATGCAGGGACTGCCCTAGTACCACCACGAATTTCTGCCGACTTGTAACGATTTACCTTGAAGGGGAAAGAAGGGGCCTTGATGCTGATAAAGGGTACTTGATGCCTATGAAAGGTACTTGATGTTAGAGGAGGGCTCTTGATGCTGGCAGAAAGGGTATTTGATGCCGACGAAAATGCTCTTGATGCCGGTGAAGAGTTGTTGATGCTGGTTAAGGCTCTTGATCTGAGTAATTATGTAATGCAAGAACACCATTAAAAACCACTTGACTAGTTTATCCTAAAAGTAACTGGAACAGGCATCAATAACTGGGCCTCTGCCCTTCAAACAGAAACAGTTTCCCATACTTCTTGCACTCAGATGTGTCCATGTTTCTAAGGCTGACACTTTAATTGTAACTGATTCTCTGTCATCGGTGGCCTGGTGGCTAAAGCTCCCGCTTCACACACGGAGGCCCGGGTTCGATTCTCGGTCCTCGATGACGCACTGACTTTCTTGGGTTATCCTGGATGGCTAACCCTCCGGGGTTAAAAATCCGAACGAAATCTTATCTTATAAATATTCTCAACTCTAAGTATAAATTGTGGCATGCTTGTGTCAGAAGCCAGACATAGGTATGGTAAGATGGTGGACAGTGGAGTCAGAGTGTACACGTTGTGGATTCCATCTCACATTGGTCTTCAGATGCATGATAGAACTGATAAATTGGCTAAGCTGTATGCTTTCAAAGAGGGGGTAGATTACAATCTTGGGTTGTCAGTTAGCAGTTTGAGAACAATAATACGAAAAGAACTTCAAATGAACTTTATTGACTTTAGACTTGGGGAGATTGACACAAGTCAGTCCATCTATCATCATTCCATCATGCAGGAGGAGCCACATGTCTATAGTGCATCCAACAAGATCAGCCGACTCTTGGATGTCACTACTGCCCGGCTCCGGCTGGGTTACAAGTATCTATGGCAGGTTAAATCACCACCACCAGATGTAGACCAAACGAAATGTAAACTTTGCCAGATGGACTATTGTCACACCTTGCGTCATTATGTACTGGAGTGAGTCACACCTTGCGTCATTATGTACTGGAGTGAGTCACACCTTGCATCATTATGTACTGGAGTGAGTCACACCTTGCGTCATTATGTACTGGAGTGAGTCACACCTTTCGTCATTATGTACTGGAGTGAGTCACACCTTGCGTCATTATGTACTGGAGTGAGTCACACCTTTCGTCATTATGTACTGGAGTGTGGGCCACACCCTTTCGTCATTATGTACTGGAGTGTGTCACACCTTGGTCATTATGTACTGGAGTGAGTCACACTTGCGTCATTATGTACTGGAGTGAGTCAACCCCTTTGTCATTATGTTTTGGAGTGTGTCACACCTTGCGTCATTATGTACTGGAGTGTGTCACACCTTGCGTCATTATGTACTGGAGTGAGTCACACCTTGCGTCATTATGTACTGGAGTGAGCCACACCTTGCGTCATTAGTATGGACGTGAGTCACACCTTGCGTCATTATGTACTGGAGTGTGTCACACCTTGCGTCATTATGTACTGGAGTGAGTCACACCTTTCGTCATTATGTACTGGAGTGTGTCACACCTTGCGTCATTATGTACTGGAGTGAGCCACAATTTGCGTCATTATGTACTGGAGTGAGCCACAATTTGCGTCATTATGTACTGGAGTGAGCCACAATTTGCGTCATTATGTACTTTAGTGCGATAAAATTAATGAATTCAGAGACAACTGCTTCAGAAATGTTCAAGATATGTCAATTTTATCCACAGTGGTATATTACAGACCATTCTGGAGAAATACCCTGACTTTGCTAGCTGTAAATAAAGCATTACCCTGTGTGTGTGTGTGTGTGTGTGTGTGTGTGGTGTGTGTGTGTGTGTGTGTGTGTGTGTGTGTGTGTGTGTGTGTGTGTGTGTATGTGTGTGTATGTACTCACCTATTTGTGGTTGCAGGGGTCGAGTCACAGCTCCTGGCCCCGCCTCTTCGCTGATTGCTACTAGGTCCTCTCTCTCCCTGCTCCATGAGCTTTATCATACCTCGCCTTAAAAGTATGTATGGTTCCCGCCTCCACTACGTCACTTTCTAGGCTATTCCACGGCTTGACTACTCTATGACTGAAGAAATACTTCCTAACATCCCTTTGATTCATCTGAGTCTTCAACTTCCAATTGCGACCTCTTGTGTCTGTGTCCCATCTCTGGAACATCTCGTCTTTGTCCACCTCGTCTATTCCGCGCAGTATTTTATATGTCGTTATCATGACTCAAGAAATCGTAATGACACGATTGCAAATAAACCATACCCCCGGCCGGGCTGGAGTTTTGAGACTCTATGACCCCCGCGGGTTCCAATCCCGGCCGGGGGTTATGGTCCCTTATCATGTCTCCCCTGACCCTCCTGGCCTCCAGTGTCGTCAGGCCGGGTTTTCCCTCAACCTTTCTTAGTAGGACAATCCCCGTAGCTCTGGGATAGTCTTGTTGCAAACCTTTGCACTTTCTCTAATTTCTTGACGTGCTTGACTAGGTGTGGATTCCAAACTGGTGCTGCATACTCCAGTATGGGCCTGACGTAAAGGTTTACAGAGTCTTGAACGACTCCTTACTGAGGTATCGGAACGCTATCCGTAGGTTTGCCAGGCGCCGTTGCTGCAGCAGTTATCTGATTGATGTGCGCCTCGGGAGATATGCTCGGTGTTATACTCACCCCCAGATAATTTTCCTTGAGTGAGGTTTGCAGACTTTGGCCATCTAAACTATATTGTGTCTGCGGTCTTCTTTGCCCTTCCCCAATCTTCATGACTTTGCATTTGGCAGGGTTAAACTCAAGGAGCCAGTTGCTGGACCAGGCTTGTATCCTGTCCAGGTCTCTTTGTAGTCCTGCCTGATCCTCATCCGATTTGATTCTTCTCATTAACTTCACATCGTCCGCAAACAAGGACACTTCTGAGTCTATCCCTTCCGTTATGTCGTTCACATATACCAAGAACAGCACAGGTCCTAAGACTGACCCCTGTGGAACCCCGCTTGTCACAGGCGCCCACTCTGACACCTCGTCACGTACCATGACTCGTTGTTGCCTCCCTGTCAAGTATTCTCTGATCCATTGCAGTGCCTTTCCTGTTATGTGTGCCTGATCCTCTAGCTTTTGCAGTAACCTCTTGTGAGCAACTGTGTCAAAGGACTTCTTGCAGTCCAAAAAAATGCAGTCGATCCACCCCTCTCTCTCTTTTCTTACTTCTGTCACCTTGTCATAAAACTCTAGTAGGTTTGTGACACAGGATTTTCCCTCCCTGAAACCATGCTGGTTGTCAATTATACACTTGTTTCTTTCCAGGCGCTCCACCACTCTCCTCCTGATGATCTTCTCCATGACCTTGCATACTATACACGTTAGTGATACAGGTCTGTAGTTTAGTGCCTCATGTCTGTCTCCCTTTTAAAAATTGGGACTACATTTGCCATCTTCCATACCTCAGGGAGTTGCCCAGTTTCAAATGATGTGTTGAAGATCTTTGTTAATGGCTCACACAATATCTCTGCTCCCTCTTTAAGGACCCATGGAGAGATGTTGTCTGGTCCCACCGCCTTTGAGGTGTCAAGTTCGCATAGCAGCTTCTTCACCTCCTCCTTGGTTATATGTACCTCATCCAGCACTTGCTGGTGCACCCCCCTGCTCTGATTTCCTGGAGTCCTATGGTTTCCACTGTAAATACTTCTTTAAATCTTGTGTTGAGCTCCTGACATACCTCCCGGTCGTTTCTTGTGAATTCCCCATCACCCTTCCTCAGTCTGATTACCTGGTCCTTGACTGTTGTTTTCCTCCTGATGTGGCTGTACAACAGCTTCGGGTCAGTCTTGACTTTCGATGCTATGTCATTTTCGTATTGCCGCTGAGCCTCCCTTCTTGTCTGTGCATATTCGTTTCTGGCTCTTCGGCTAATCTCTTTATTTTCCGAGTTCTCTGTCTTCTTTTCCTTTTCCATTCTCTAGTACACCTAGTTTTTGCCTCCCTACACCTTTGGGTGAAACCAAGGACTCGTTCTGTTCTTCCCATTTTTTTTCTGTTTCCTTGGGAACAAACCTCTCCTCTGCCTCCTTGCATTTTGTTCCCACATAGTCCATCATTTCTTGTACTGGTTTTCCTGTCAGTTCCCTCTCCCACTGAATGTCTTGAAAGAAGTTCCTCAAGCCTGAGTAGTTCCCCCTTTTGTAATTTGGTTTTTCCCACCCTATTCCTGCTGCTCTCTCCACTTGGAGCTCAACTATGTAGTCGAAGCACAGAACCACATGATCACTAGCTACCAGGGGCCTTTCATACATGATATCTTCAATGTCAGAACTACTCAAGGTGAATACAAGGTCCAGTCTTGCTGGTTCATCCTCTCCTCTCTCTCTGGTAGTGTCTCTAACATGTTGATGCATGAGGTTTTTCAGTACCACATCCATCATCTTGGCTCTCCATGTTTCGGGACCCCCATGGGGCTCCAGGTTTTCCCAGTCAGTCTCCTTGTGATTGAAATCACCCATAACTAGTAACTTTGCTCCCCCATGTGTGCTCTCCTGGCCACCTCGGCTAGTGTGTCGACCATTGCTCTGTTGCTCTCATAGTATTCTTCTCTTGGCCTCCTGCAGTTCTGTGGTGGGTTGTACCTTACTGCAATTATCACCTTATGTCCCTCAGACTGGACTGTTCCTACTAAGTGTCCCTTTCCCCCGTGCCATCCATTCCTTCCCATTTTCTCAAACCCCCACTGGTTTTTAATGAGCAATGCAACTCCTCCCCCCCCTCTCCTCCCTCTGTCTTTCCTGAGGATTTGATACCCGGATGGAAAGATTGAATCTGTTATTATTCTGGTGAGTTTTGTTTCTGTGAGTGCTATTATGTCTGGGATGTCTCCTTGATTCTTTCGTGACACTCCTCATACTTATTTGTTATTCCATCTGCATTTGTATACCACACCTTCAACTTCTTTTCTAAGATTGTGGTCTGGGAGGTGTATTGGGGTTGGGGAAGTGGGAGACCTGATAAGGAACTATGGGTGGTTGCTGTGGGGGTGGAGTTTGTAATGCAGTGGGTGGGGGCATTGGATGTGGCATGGGTGTTAAATGGTGTTTAGAGTGTTTGGTTGCACTGGGGTTGACCTGGTTGGGAGGATTCTATAGGAAGTTGTGAGGGAGGCTGTATTTGATCTTCCTGTGTCTGGGATCTCCTGTCTGTCTTCCCCATCCCCTCTCTTTCCTCCTTTCACCTTTGTACCATCTCTCTCTGTTTCTGCCTTTCTGCTTGTGTTCTGTCATAGTCGAGATACACCTTCCTGTATGCCGGCATGTCCCTTAATCGTGCTTTCTCCTGCAGGATCCTGTTCCGAGTCGATTCTGCCTTGAAGGTCACTGTCACTGGCTGGGTTCTTTTTTTTTACAAACCCCCCTATTCTCTGAAAATTTTCCAGCTGGGTCATGGCGTCTTCTCCTATTGCTTTCATGCTTTCAATTGCTTTTTTCCCCCTTGTTTTCTTGCTTCATATGTTTTCCCTTCAACTTCCTGGAGCCCATACACAAAGACTGACCTCACCCTTTCATTCTCCCACTGCATATCCCTGTGTATCCCCTCATTCAATTTGATTTCCTCCATTGCAGTTTTCCTTTCTTCAGTTTCACTAGCTAATGTACTTGGGCTCAGTGGCCTGTCATCTTCCCTTCTCGGCTTTCCCTGGGCTCTGCTGTGGTCTGTTAGGGCCTCCACATATAGCTTAGCTCTTTCATTTACTACAGTCTCCACTGATTGAGCTTCTACATGCAGTTTTGCTCCTTCTTTCCCTACAGTCCCCTTATTTGTGGCTGAGGTAGCAGTCTCTGTTGTCAATCCCAAAATGTTCTTTAGTTCTTTGGGCTGTTTCAGATTTTTCAGTTCCTCTTCTAAACTCTGTATCCTGGCCTCTGCTGCTTTGACTTGCACCTCCCACTTCCTGCTTTCCATGTCTATCCTCTCTTCCATTCTCATGCTAAGTTCTTCTAGTTTCTTTTCCCATTCATGTTCCCTTTTTGTGAGCTCTGCTGCCCAATCTTCCTTTGCAGTTTCCTCCTCCTGTCCCTTGGTTTTTCTTGTTGCTCTCTGGCAACCCATTTTTGTTTTATCCTGATTGCCTCAGAGTGGGAAACCTATGTAATTCTGTATGTTAGGTTAGTATTGTGTATGTCAGAGTGTGGGGGGGGGAGGTAGTGGAGGAACTGTGGCTATGTGGGAGAGTAGTGGGGGAGGGGAGTGGGAAGGAGGAAGAAGCAAGTGGGGAGTGGGAGAGGGAGAGGGGGAAGGAGGGAGGAGGGGGGAGGGGGAGGGTGAAAGAGGGAGGGGAGGGATCAGTGTGAAGGAAAGGGGATGTTGGTGGGGGAGGGGGGGGAGTGTATGTGTGAGTCTGGCAATGTGTGGTTGTGTGTGTGTGTGTGTGTGTATGTATGAGTGTGTGTGTGTGTGTGTCGTGTGTGTGTGTGTCGTGTGTGTTTTGTGTGTGTGTGTGTGTGTGTGTGTGTGTGTGTGTGGTGTGTGTGTGTGTGTATGTGTGTGTGTGTGTGTTGTGTGTGTGTGTTGTGTGTTTGGGGTGTGTGTGTGGTGTGTGTGTGTGTGTGTGTGTGTGTGTGTGTGTGTGTGTGTGTGTGTGTGTGTGTGTGTGTGGTCAGTGGTCCTTGACTGGCCGCAACTTCTTGTGACCTGACCCCCACTCTCCTGGGGCTTGACCCCACCTACTTACAATGTTGCCCTTAAAAGCTGTGTGTGTGATGTGTGTATACGTGTGTATTCGTGTGTATTGGGGAGGTATGAGGGGTAGATACTGTTAATACATACCAGTAATTCTGGGTTGTAAAAAGTGGAAATTGCTACTAGGGTCTAAAGCTTCTATGAGTGTCTGCCCTTGTGTGTGTGTGTGAGAGAGGGATGGTTAGGGGGGGGGTAGATGGTGTGGTTTAAAGTTTCGTTATACCTCTCTGTTCCAACTGTCTTTCCTAGAAATGCTACTCTCTCCACTTATTGCTCTTTCTGGATTTAAGTATCAATTATTGCTGGTTATTATCCTATTCCTTGTTCACGTTAGAGAGGACTTCCTAGCTTCCTAAGTATTCTTACTACTAATAACTACTGTAATAGCTTGCAGGAGTGAGTGACCAGTATCTAACAGTGATGCAAGGCCAGAACAAGCCTGCAACATGCAAACCACAAAATAGGTAAGTGATACTTGCACTGGCAACGGTCGTGACAAGTTGCCAGATGCTGATGACGAAGTCGTCATACGTAGTCCTTAAATCCCTATTTTGGAGATCCTTCACCCGTGATGATTATAGCCACATGTGCTCATACATCCCTCGTTCCTCACGCGATTTCACTTTTCACTTATGATAGTATACACTTCACATTATATGCACTTCACTTTATATGTATAATGGCACACAACTTGTCGTGACGTCACTGCTTAAACAGGCCTACTGCTGCCACCTTCCCTTGTTATATATTTTATTTTTCCTTTCCCCTTTTGCTTATTATTATGTGTGTGTGTGTGTGTGTGTGTGTGTGTGTACTCACCTAGTTGTACTCACCTAGTTGAGGTTGCGGGGGTCGAGTCCGAGCTCCTGATCGCTACTAGGTCACTCTCCCTGAGCCGTGAGCTTTATCATACCTCTGCTTAAAGCTATGTATGGATCCTGCCTCCACTACATCGCTTCCCAAACTATTCCACTTACTGACTACTCTGTGGCTGAAGAAATACTTCCTAACATCCCTGTGATTCATCTGTGTCTTCAACTTCCAACTGTGTCCCCTTGTTACTGTGTCCAATCTCTGGAACATCCCGTCTTTGTCCACCTTGTCAATTCCTCTCAGTATTTTGTATGTCGTTATCATGTCCCCCCTATCTCTCCTGTCCTCCAGTGTCGTCAGGTTGATTTCCCTTAACCTCTCCTCGTAGGACATACCTCTTAGCTCTGGGACTAGTCTTGTTGCAAACCTTTGCACTTTCTCTAGTTTCTTTACGTGCTTGGCTAGGTGTGGGTTCCAACTGGTGCCGCATACTCCAATATGGGCCTAACGTACACGCTGTACAGGGTCCTGAATGATTCCTTATTAAGATGTCGGAATGCTGTTCTGAGGTTTGCTAGGCGCCCATATGCTGCAGCAGTTATTTGGTTGATGTGCGCTTCAGGAGATGTCCCTGGTGTTATACTCACCCCAAGATCTTTTTCCCTGAGTGAGGTTTGTAGTCTCTGGCCCCCTAGACTGTACTCCGTCTGCGGTTTTCTTTGCCCTTCCCCAATCTTCATGACTTTGCACTTGGTGGGATTGAACTCCAGGAGCCAATTGCTAGACCAGGTTTTGCAGCCTGTCCAGATCCCTTTGTAGTTCTGCCTGGTCTCCGATCGAGTGAATTCTTCTCATCAACTTCACGTCATCTGCAAACAGGGACACCTCAGAGTCTATTCCTTCCGTCATGTCGTTCACAAATACCAGAAACAGCACTGGTCCTAGGACTGACCCCTGCGGGACCCCGCTGGTCACAGGTGCCCACTCTGACACCTCGCCACGTACCATGACTCGCTGCTGTCTTCCTGACAAGTATTCCCTGAAACCATTGTAGTGCCTTTCCTGTTATCCTGCTTGGTCCTCCAGTTTTTGCACTAATCTTTTGTGTGTGTGTGTGTGTGTGTGTGTGTGTGTGTGTGTGTGTGTGTGTGTGTGTGTGTGTGTGTGTGTGTGTGTGTGTGTGTGTGTGTGTGTGTGTGGTGTGTATGTGTGTGTATGTGTGTGTGTGACCAAATTAATGTTTGCATAAATAACTCATTATGATTGTAACCAGATATAAACATATAAAAGTCCATTACCACTGTAACTTGTTCAGCTATCAACATTTTGCGGTCCAGTCTCTGGACCCATTTTGTACCTTTAATGTTAAGGTACAGTCCCTGGACCCAATATGTGCCTCTGTAACCTTTGGACTACTGCCCACACCATGGGTATGGGGTGAGCACCACCCACACCATGGGTATGGGGTGACCATCACACACACCATGGGTATGGGGTGAGCACCACCCACACCATGGGTATGGGGTGACCACCACACACCCATGGGTATGGGGTGACCACCACACACACCATGGGTATGGGGTGACCACCACACACACCATGGGTATGGGGTGACCACCACCCACACCATGGGTATGGGGTGACCACCCACACCATGGTATGGGTGACAATCACCCACACCATGGGTATGGGGTTGACCACCACACCATGGGTATGGGGTGACCACCACCCACACCATGGGTATGGGGTGACCACCCACACCATGGGTATGGGGTGACAATCACCCACACCATGGGTATGGGGTGACCACCCACACCATGGGTATGGGGTGACCACCACCCTCACCATGGGTATGGGGTGACCACCCACACCATGGGTATGGGGTGACCACCACCCTCACCATGGGTATGGGGTGACCACACCATGGGTATGGGGTGACCACACCATGGGTATGGGGTGACCACACCATGGGTATGGGGTACATAAACTGGTTTATCCCACTCAATTTACACCAGTTTTCACAATTAAGGTATACATGAGTTTACTCGATTATCCTAGTTAATTAACGTGTTTATACGATTATCATAGATAATTTACACGCGTTTAAATTAGTTAATTTTCGCGTTTACACGGCTTTCTTAGTCATTTTACACGTGTTGACACGTTTATGGTAGTTATTTTATACACATTTACTATGCAAGACAATTGTAAAAATCTAACGTGTTTTCAATACTTGTATTCAATATACAGGTATTGAACACAGGTATTGAGCACACAGGTATTGAACACAGGTACTGAACACTCAGGTATTGAGCACACAGGAATTGAACACACATGTATTGAGCACACAGGTATTGAGCACACAGGTATTGAGTACCCAGGTATTGGAGAGCATTTTATCTCCCAGGGGAAGAGTTTTACCCCCTAGGGAAAGTTGTGGGGGCGGCGGGCCCGCATCTGACGGAGTAATTAGCAGTATTGATTCTGAGTGTGGTATTTAAATAACCCCTCTGCTTGCTGCAGCAGGTAATGTTGGCACTCTTACTGGCACTCTGGTGTTGGTTCAAGGTTCTCAGGTGTGATGTAGTTAATATTGGCACTCTTACTGGCACTCTGGTGATGGTTCAAGGTTCTCAGGTGTGATGTAGTTAATATTGGCACTCTTACTGGCACTCTGGTGTTGGTTCAAGGTTCTCAGGTGTGATGTAGTTAATGTTGGCACTCTTAAATGGCACTCTGGTGTTGGTTCAAGGTTCTCAGGTGTGATGTAGTTAATGTTGGCACTCTTACTGGCACTCTGGTGGTGGTTCAAGGTTCTCAGGTGTGATGTAGTTAATATTGGCACTCTTACTGGCACTCTGGTGTTTGGTTCAAGGTTCTCAGGTGTGATGTAGTTAATGTTGGCACTCTTACTGGCACTCTGGTGTTGGTTCAAGGTTCTCAGGTGTGATGTAGTTAATGTTGGCACTCTTACTGGCACTCTGGTGTTGGTTCAAGGTTCTCAGGTGTGATGTAGTTAATGTTGGCACTCTTACTGGCACTCTGGTGGTGGTTCAAGGTTCTCAGGGTGGGTGTAGTTAATATTGGCACTCTTTCTGGCACTCTGGTGATGGTTCAAGGTTCTCAGGTGTGATGTAGTTAAAATTGGCACTCTTACTGGCATTCTGGTGATGGTTCAAGGTTCTCAGGTTTTGATGTAGTTAATGATTGGCACTCTCTTACTGGCACTCTGGTGATGGTTCAAAGGTTCTCAAGTGTGATGTAGTTATGTTGGCCTCTTACTGGCACTTGGTGGGGTTCAAGGTTCTCAGGGGTGATGTATTAATGTGGCACCTTCTGGCCTCTGGTGATGGTTTCAAGGTTTCCGGTGTGATGTAGTTAATGTTGGCACTCTTCTGGCACTTGGGGGGGTTTCAAGGTTCTCGGGGTGAGTAGTTAATGTTTCCCCCGG
>NW_026474369.1:0-10114 GCF_026875155.1 Cherax quadricarinatus
ATGAATTTTAATACTGTAGCTGCCTGTATACGTAATTTTTAATACTGAGCTGCCGTATATTTTTAAATGTTAAACTGTACCTCCTTTATACGAAAATATTAATACTGTCTCTGTATCTGTTGTTATACGCAGCTCCCGTATATGTAATTTAATACTTACCTCCCGAAAAAGAATTTTATTACGAGCTCCTGCTACAGTAATGTTAAACTTGCTGTCGTATACGAAATGTTAGTGCGTAGTTCTGAAGAATTTTAATACTTTAACCCGTTACCGTAATTAATACTGTAGCCCCTGTATACTGCAATGTTAATACTTTTTGCTGCTGTAACGAATTTTAACAGCGCTGTTTTCGAATGTTTATCGGCGCCGAATGATTGTTAAAATGCTGTAGCTTCGAACTGGTGTTAATTTTTACCCGTTAAACTTAAGAGTAAGTATTGTGATACTGAATTTTTAATCTACTCCTGTGAAAGGAAAAAAACTTTTTCGATCTTTACTGAAATTTTTAAATATGTAGCTGCCGTATAGTAAGTTATATTGTAGCTGCATGAATACTGGAATGTTATTACTGTAGCGCCTGATATGAAATGTTAATACTGTAGCTCCCTGTAACTGTAATGTTAATCTGTAGCTTCTGTTATGTATTTTAATACGTACAGCCTGTAACTGTAATGTTTAATACTTACTCCCTGTTTACTGAATTTTAAAAAATGTAGCTGCCTTTATACTGTAAGTTAATACTGTAGTCCCTTATATGTAATTAATACTGTAGCATTTGTAACAAAATTAAAACGTAGGGGTTGTATACTGTAATGTTAAAATACTGTAGGAATGTATACTGAAATGTTAATACTGTAGCTTTCAGTATACTGGAGTGTTAATACTGTAGCTGTCTGTATACTGTAATGTTAATTCTGTACTGCCTGTATCGTAATGTTAATATGTCCCTGCCTGTATAGTGAAAAGTTAATACGTACCCCTGTAACTTAATTTTTAATACGTAGCTGTCGTATACTGCAAATGTTAGTGCTGTAGCTCTGTATACCGTAATGTTAATATTGTAGCTCTCTGTATACCGTAATGTTAATACTGTAGCTGCCTGAATACTGTTTTGGTAATCTGAAGCTCCCGTATATAAAATTGTTAATACTGTGCTGTCGTATACTGTAATGTTAATACTGTATTGCCTGTTACTGAATTTTTAATACTGTACTGTGTTTACTGTATTGTTAATGTGTAGCTGTTGTAACGGAATTTTAATAGTGTTCCCCTGTATACTGTAATTTTAGAATGTAGTTGCATGTATACTGTAATTTTAATACTGTAGCTCCCTGTAAAAAAAATGGAATGTAATACGTAGCTGCTTCTATACTGTTAATTTTAATACTGTGCGCCTGAATCTGAAATGTAATACTGTAGCTGCATGAATCGGGAAATGTATTACTGTATGTGGCATGCAAAGATCGTAACCTTTATTGGGGGTGGACACACCTCATTTAAGGCTATCTCCCCCAACCACGAACCCAGGTTGTAAGAGTTGTGAGGGGCCCCATCGTTAATAGTGCCCAGGTTTTCTAGCCAATAAGAAGGTGGGATGAAAATCCAGGGGTTTTATGTGGAAACCGCTCCCCCTGTCTGCCCTTGTCATTCCACCTAGAGGGGTTTGAAGAGGGTTGCTATTTGGCTTCTATTTCTGCCTTGCTTCCCGGGGAGTGCATTTTTTTATCATGTACATAGTGTACATTTTGCTGTTAAAATTTGGTGAAGGTAATATAATCTAAACTTTTTATGTGTTTTTTTTGCTCCCATTACACGGAAACGGCCCATTTGAAACCCTGGGTTGAATTGGGTAGCCGCCCGAGGCTGGACTTAGAGAAAGGGTTTGATTAGGGTAAAGTTGTGCGGGAAACTTTGTGTACTTGCGTTTCGTTTCGCTTTAAAAAATTTTGCTGTCATTTTTTTATGATCACCTGCTATTGTGTGACGTAAACCCAGCTCGCTACAAGCTGTCAGTTGTGCTCGCTTCGCTACGGTAAATTTGTTGCATCGGTTTTGTTGTATTCGTATTCTGCAAATCGTATGTGCTAGTAGCGGTTCTGAAAATTAAACGTTTTACTTGGGGTATTCTACTTGCATAGCGAATAATTATGCCCCCTAACGAGTCGACCCGGGTGTCGGCAAAACTTTCATAACCTCCCTAAATTGCCCCCAAAAAGCGTTGTTGGCAAATTGTCGTTCCATTGGATTCCCTATAAACCACCTTAACCCTCGCAACTCCCAACTTATTGTGACATATTTATTGAAGAAGGAGGGCAAAGACTCCCCCCCTAGGGACTGGGGGAAAAAAACTATATGTTCTCGCAGGAGGAAGATGATAACCTACGGAGCAAAAATGGTCAGTAATGCGCTGGGTTGTCTCAGGGTGAATCACGTCGTTGGCATTTTCAGCTGGCAAAAAATCAATCTTGAGCAAACTGGGAACAGAGAGCTTTCGAAAGGGAAAAAATTTGGGGGGAAAAGAGAAAAGGAGGCAGTTTTCGCATTCTTTTAAACATTTAGTTTACAAAAAGCAGTACGTTTTCCCCCCCGCTTTCAAGGGGCCCGAACCAGAGCAATTTTTCGAAAGTTCGAAAATCAGGCTCGAGCCTTGAGGGGCCCGGGAACAGCATGGGCAGCGTTGGTTCATACAGCATTATTGGGAAAGGCCGGGGAATTTACGTCGGTATTAACGCCCCTGAATTTCTGATTATCAAGTATGAAGCCACAGTTTTGGGGGGCATAACATGTACCCCAGCTAAATTCGAAAACCCTTCAAATTGAACAGGCGGCAGCTTGGTCAATCCCTGGTGGACTTTGTGGACAGAAAACCCAAAAGCTTTTACCAGCGGGTAAAAGCGAGTGGGGTCTCAAACTTTGGGAGCTGGGCGCTTTTTCTGATTGATAACCTGCTGGAGTCTGTGGGACCAGGGTTGTGTCTTTTGCGGATCGTGACTTAACCACGCTTTGGGAGGCGGCCGGGGTTGGGCGATCCCTTTCGAAACAAAACGCCCTTGTCGAGCGGTCCCGTCTCTCTTTTCAAACGTCTGGCTGAGAGAGATCGAAAAACCTTGGAAATAAAGTGCCCCCGGAGGAGAGCGTCTAGCACCCAAACCCAAAGTACCTGGTGAGCCACGCTTCTCAACTTTGGGTCCCCTCGGAGAGGAAACTATTAGGACTTCGAAAACAATATCCAGGAGGCCCCAGCCAGAAACGCCCCATTTTGAAACGTCATCGGGAGTAAAGGGAAAGCCTGTCGTCTGCTTCAGGGAAATAAAGTAGGTTATCGTTCCAACCCCCCCAAAAAAACCTAAACCCCCATCGGGAAAATTCTAATACCCCTGTAACATGTCCCCTAGAGAAGTAAAAAGGTAGGCCCCCTTATTATTGCGAAAGTTTATTCCCTTCGGGAAAATCAAAACCAAAAAAGTAAATCCTTTTAGAGATACGGAGTATTCTCACTTGTCAGAGAAGGAATATTCCCCCCTTTCAGAGAATACTTCCTTAAATTATCAGTTTTTTGGAAGCCTATGGAGGAACTATATATTCTGTTCCCTTTGCATAAAATTTATGTCGGTGAAAATTAAAAAAATTTTAAAAAACCAAAAAAAAAAACCCAAAAAAAAAGCAAAGGGGAAAACAACAAACCCCGGGAAAAACCAAAAAAAAAAAAAATTTTTTTCCAAATTTTAAAAACACCCAAGGGCGCATTTTAACCTCCTTGGACGACTCCATCTGGGGAATACCCAGTTGTTTATGAGACACACCCGGCCCGGAGTCTCTAAATCAAGTGAACAGCCCCGATCAATTTCCCCAATCCCCAGGTTGCGGGTTTCCCAGATTCCGTTTCCATGCCCGGGGACTGCCCCTTCCCGGGGGGAAAAACGTAGACCCTTTCTTTAAAAATTCGTTTTTGGGGCAGCCCTGGGGAAATCCCCTTTGGGTCATCCCCTCAAGTTTGAATTAAAAATGTTATTTTGGGATTCATGAGACTGGTAAGGAACAAGGGCCCCAAATTATACGACATTAGTGGTTCCAAAACCCAAATATAACCTCAATATTAAAAAAAGCTCTAATACGTCATCAGGAGGGCACTTAGGAATTAAAAAAACCTGTTTTGAATCACAAAAGAATTTATTTGGGCCCAAAATTAAAGAAAAATTGAAGAATCATATTAGGGTTTTCCGAAAAGCCAAAGGGAAAACCTGGACATTTTATTAAACCTGCACCTCCCAACCCATACTGCGATGGAGAACCCTTTTGAGATTTAATTATAGATTGTGTAGGTCCCCCAAACCCAAGTCAAAGTCTGGAAATCAGTATTTATTTACAAAATGGATAAAGTAACCAGATATCCGAAGCGATCCAATGGTAGTATCAATACAAAGCTATTCCAAAACTTTAACAAAAAAAATTTTTTTGTTTTGGGTTCCCAAAAACTATACAAAAATGTCAAGGTACTAAAATTTACGCCAAAGCTTTAGGGAAGATTAACTGGTTTGGGATAATTCACAACTTATCCACTGCCTATCACCCTCATCCCAAAGGGGCCTTGGAAAGATTCCCCAAACATTAAAAAAAACAATGAATGAGAAGTTTTTGGGATGAACTTTCCGCAGATTGGGGGTGAATCTCTCCCTTTTGCGTTCTCAGTACGAGAGCGGTGCAAGAGTCTACGGTTTTTAGTCCGTTTTTAGTGTTTTTGGGCCCCAAAGTACGAGGCCTCTTGGGTGCCAAAGAAGGTGGATGGGAGAAGAGAAGCTAGCACTCTACAACCCGTTTCAAGGTTGCAGGTGGCAGTGATTAGCCCAAACTAACCCAAAGACTGCTCAAAGTAAATGAACAGAGGATGACAGAAAAGGGGACAAATTTCCCTCCTTCCACCGGAGAAGGTGTTGGGCGGAACCTTTTTACCTGGCCCCAAACCCTTTAAAGCTAGATTTACGGGACCATGAAAAAGTAAGGAAAATCAAAAAATTTGTGGACTCCCCCTTTATAAGACCTCCAAAAAAAAAATTACACATAAATCAAAACAAGGGCCTTTTATACACCAGATAAATCCCCGTAAGACTCTGTCCCCTTTCCTCTGAGGGGACTCTGACTCTTTTGCATCTATCCTGAAATTAATACTAAAATTTCAAATTTGTCCTCCTCAAAGGGTCCTAGCCCGTTAATGGATGGATTATCTGAAAACAAGCAAACCAATTTAACGAGTTTACCCTTTAATCCTAATATTTTTTTTTTTTGGATGTGCCGAAAAAATGTACGTTTTGGTTCCAGATGTAAGTGGGAAAATCTAAAAACCCAAATTAAACCCCTCCCCCCACAGAGCTAAACCGAAAAACAAAAGGTTACTTAGCAGGAAAATAACCTTTTTTGTTAGAACTGTTTAGTGGAGGGGTCGTCTGTCCCTGGGCTTTTACCGGGATCCTAGTAAAAAAAGGGTGATGGGGGTTTCGTATGTGACAGATACCGAAAGTGAACGAGGGGACAAATTTCAATGCTTCCCCTTCCCCGTTTGGGAGTAATTGACTTTGTGGGTAAGGTCTTTTGTGTCCCAAAATTTAAACTCCTTAAAAAGGGTTTCTATCAGGGACCTTTTTACAATAAGGGAAGGAAAACTCTGCCTTCGGATTCCAGGAGGTCATTTTCGTTACTTACCCCCCTTTGGAAAAGAAAAATTCCCCCTCTTCATTTCCCAAAAATCGCCAACTTTAAAGGACTTTAAGGCACGGCAGCATACCTAGATGATATTGTTTGGGTCTGTCTTGGGATCCACCCACTTAATTAAAGCTCTGTTTGAGACCTTAAGAATTTCCCAATTAACAGTTAATTTGTCTAAAACTTCCTTTGGCCAGGGCCCCGTTTTTTCTAGGCCCCTGAAGTAAGGGAGTGGTAAAGTTGCACCTAAACTTCTAAATTCTTTCGATTAAAGAATATCCGTTCCCCATGTAGGAAATCTCTTCAACGTTTCCTAGGCATGATAGGGTTTTACAGAAGTTTTGTAAGAATTTTTCAGATTTGTAGCCCCTCTTACCTCTCTTACCAGTCAAAAGTTCCCTTTAATTGGACGTCAGATTGTAACACTGCTTTAATAAAACAAAAAGATTATTGTGCTCTCACCCATTCTTTGTCTCCAGACTTTTCCCCAAAAAACCTTTTTCATTACAGGTTTTAGCTTGGAGTCTGGGTTGGGGGGGTTTTATTACAAAACGGGAACAAGGAGCTGCAGCCAATCGCATTTTTTTAGCAAGTTCCAGCCACATCAGAAGCTTCTTACCCTTGAAAAAAAGGCCCTCCGCTGGGAATGGCTTTGGAGCATTTCGATGTTTATGTGGGCCAAAAATCGAGGTGGGGCACAGTTACAGTGATACAACCCGTTTGTCTATCTCCAAACAATAAGAAAACAACACAAGGCTTATGCGTTGGGCTCCAGGGTGCAGCCCTACATATTTTTATTAAAATTTTTGCCGGCAAAAAAAATGTGTTGGGGACTCTTTGTCAGAGTCTAGTTTAAAATTTTATTTATTAGGATGTATTTGTGGTAACCCCCCTTTTTAAGCTCTTTTTTTTATCCCGATGTGGGGGGGGTTTTTTTTTTGTGAGGGGGGTAGGGTCCGTCCCCTTGTATCTTTGGGCTATGTTGGCTTATTGACTGCTGTCTCACTCTGAGTTTAGGGGTTTTGGGTTTTAGGCACTAGGAAAGTGAGCTCTATCAAGAGTTGGTGTTTTGGGGAGGATAGGCGGCCCATTTTTTTTGTGCCCTGGCGGCACGGTTCCCCTGGGGGTGGCAGCCTAATCCCGAGCCTTCTGGGGGTGGGGGTTGGCATGCAAAGAGACGAAAAATTTATTTTGGCGCATGGACACACCCTCTTTACAGGTATTCCCCCAACAGCGAACCAGGTTGCTAAAAGTTGATGTGGGCCCCATCGTTAATAGTGACGGTTCTAGCCCAAAAGAAGGGGGGATTGACAACGCAGAGGTTATGGGATACCGCCTTCCTGTTGCCCCTTTCATTTCCCCCTTAGGCGGTTGAAGCACGCTCTGCTATCTTGGGCTTCTATTTTGCCTTGCTTACCGTGGAGTGCACTATATTTTATCACTTAAAAGTGTCAATTGCGTTATAATTGGGGGAAGGATAATATAAGCAAACTTTTTCTACTGTGTTTTTGCTCCCCCTTTCACCCGGGATAACAGGCCATTTGAAAACCTAGGTTGTATAGTAGTGCCGTAACTGTAATATTAATAGTGTAGCTGCCTGATACTGTAATGTTTAAAGTGAGCTGCCTGTATACGTAAGTTTAAAACCGTACTGCCTGAATACTGTATTTGTAATCTGAAGTGCCTGTATCTGTAATGTTTAAAACTGGCTGCCTGTATACGTAATTTTTGTACTGTTGTTGTCTGTATACTGTAATGTTAATAGTGTATGCCTGTATATGAAATGTTTAAAAGTGTGCTGCCTGAAATTTTTAATTTAATACTGTAGCTCCCTTTTTAAAAATGAATGTTAATACTGTGCACATGTAACGAAAAGTTAATAAAGTAGTCCTGATTATGAAACTCTCTGCTTGAACAAAAATGTTAAATTTAAGTAGCTGAAATTTTTACTGAAAAGTTAAACGGATTTCAGTTACTGGGAAAGTAAATATGTAGCTGTCTGTTACTTTTGTTAATGCGTAGCTGCCGTATACTTTAAAAATTTTGACTGTAGCTGCCGTATACTGTAAAATTTAAAACGTACCTGTGTATACCTAGTGTTTTTTTCGTACCTCTTGTATACGAATGGTATTTCTGTACTGCCGTTACTGAATGTTAAACTGTACTGTCTGATCATAAAGTTTTTACTGTGCGCTGTATACTGCAAAATTAAATTGTGCGCCCGTATATTAAGTTAAAACTGTAGCTTCTTATACGCAATGTTAATACGTAGTGCCGTTACATAAAGTTAATACTGTACTGCCTGTATACGTAAGTTAAACTGTACCTTCCGTTATGTAAAATTAATATGTAGTGCCTGTATACTGAATTTAATCTGGCTGCCTGTATACGAATGTTAATACTTCCCGCCGATACGCAATTTAATACGTAGCTGGCTGTTTAAAATGTAATGTTTTTAAAAAGTATTTGTATACGTAAAGTTAATAAAAGTCTGCCTGTATACTGGGAAAGTTTTAAAAAACTGTGCTGCCGTAACTGAATGTTATACTGTGCTGCCTGTTCTGGGAATGTTAAAACGTAGCTCTTGTTTACCGTAAGTTTAAAACGTTGTGTCTGATACTGTAAAATTAATACGAGCTGTGTATACTGTAATGTTAATACGTGGAGCCGTAATGTATTTTTAAAGCTTACTGTCTGTTTTCTGGAAAGTTAAAAGCCCTAGTGCCTGTATACGTAATGTTAGAATGTGTTGAGGGGAACTGAAATTTAAAAAATGTAGCTGCCTGTATACTGGAATGATAATATTGTAGCTGCTTTTATACTGTAATTTTAATACTGTAGCTGCCTGTATACTGTAATGTTAATAGTGTAGCTGCCTGTATACTGTAATGTTTTTACTGTAGATGCCTATATACTGTAATGTTAATACTGTAGCTGCCTGTATACTGTAATGTTAATAGTGTAGCTGCCTGTATACTGTAATGTTAATAGTGTAGCTGCCTGTATACTGTAATGTTAATACTGTAGCTCCCTGCATACTGTAATGTTAATACTGTAGCATCTTGTATACTGTAATGTTAATACTGTAGCTGCTTGTATACTGTAATGTTAATACTGTAGCTGAATGTATACTGAAATGTTAATACTGTAGCTTTCAGTATACTGGAATGTTAATACTGTAGCTGTCTGTATACTGTAATGTTAATTCTGTAGCTGCCTGTATACTGTAATGTTAATACTGTAACTGCCTGAATACTGCAATGTTAATAATGTAGCTGCCTGTATACTGGAATGTTAATACTGTAGCTGTCTCTTTACTGGAAAGTTAATACTGTAGCTGTCTGTACATTGTAATGTTAATACTATAGCTGCCTGTATACTGGAATCTTAATACTGTAGCTACCTGAATTCTGTATTGGTAATACTGTAGCTGCCTGTATATTGTAATGTTAATAGTGTAGCAGCATGTATACTGTAATGTTAATATT
The DNA here is from genome assembly GCF_026875155.1 of Cherax quadricarinatus. Lineage (NCBI taxonomy): Eukaryota > Metazoa > Arthropoda > Malacostraca > Decapoda > Parastacidae > Cherax > Cherax quadricarinatus. Next base: position 9,186 of record NW_026474369.1, read on the forward strand.
TTAGCTGCCTTTATACTATATTGGTAATACTGTAGTTGCCTGCATACTGTAATGTTAATACTGTAGCTGCCTCTATACTGGAATGTTAATAGTGTAGCTGCTTGTATGCTGTAATGTTAATACTGAAGCTGCCTGTATACTGTAATATTAACACTGTAGCTGCCTGTATACTGTAATATTAATACTGTAGCTACCTGAATTCTGTATTGGTAATAGTGTAGCTGCCTGTATATTGTAATGTTAATAGTGTAGCTGCCTGTATACTGTAATGTTAATATTGTAGCTGCCTGAATACTGTATTGGTAATACTGTAGTTGCCTGTATGCTGTAATGTTATTACTGTAGCTGCCTGTATACTGTAATGTTAATACTGTAGCTTTCTGAGTACTGTATTGGTAATACTGTAGTTGCCTGTATACTGTAATGTTAATACTGTAGCTGCCTGTGTACTGTAATGTTAATATTGTAGCTGGCCGTATACTGTAATGTTAATACTGTAGATGCCTGTATACTGTAATGTTAATAATATAGCTGCCTGTATACTGGAATGTTAATACTGTAGTTGCCTCAACATTGTAATGTTAATACTGTAGCTGCCTGTATACTATAATGTTAATGCTGTAGCTGCCTGTATACTGTAATATTAGTACTGTAGCTGCCTGTATACTGTATTGTTAATACTGTAGCAGCCTGTATACTGTAATGTTAATTCTCTAGTTGCCTGTATACTGTAATGTGAATACTGTAGCTGCTTTTATACTGTAATATTAATAGTGTAGCTGCCTGTATACTGTAATGTTAATACTGTAGCTGCGTGTATGCTGAAATGTTAATACAGTAGTTGTCTGTATACTATAATGTTAATACGTAGCTGCCCTTATACGTAATGTTAATACTGCAGCAGCCTCTATCTGAATGTTAATACGGGG
>NW_026474371.1:0-10367 GCF_026875155.1 Cherax quadricarinatus
GAAAAAACGAAGAAACCCAAAGTATTTCTTTCCTAGCCAAATCAAATCGGAGCAACGTCCTATTGGGCCCCTACTTAAACAAGAGGGCCCTACCAATGACAACGGGGAAAATGATGAGCTACTCAAGTCCCAATATGACTCAGTTTTTAGCAACCCGCAAAACCAGACTGAGATCGAAGATCAAAAGAATTTTTTATGAGAGACCAAAAAATTTTGATTAAACAAGCCTATCCATGTTATCCTGACGCCAAAGACTTCGAACGGGCGATAAATGACATGCCCTGCACCTGCCCCAGGGCCAGATCAGGAACTCTGTGTTCATCAAGAACGCAAAACCCCATCACGACCCTTTTTTCCACCTATGGAAGGGACTGGACACGGGGGTCGCCCCATTTTACTAAAAACAACAGAATAGCCCCACCCCAAAAGGGGGCAGTAAAGCAACACAAAAAAACTACAGAAAAAAGCACTAACTCCCATATCATAAAAATTTTAAAAGGGCCCTAAGAAGCAAGATCACCACCCTCTAGAAACCCATCATTTACAAAACCCAGGGCAACATGGGTTTAGAACGGGTCGCTTCTGTCTGTCTCAAACTGGATCACTACACAAGGTCCTAATGCACTGAAGAAAAAAAAGAATGCAATGTAAATATACAGACTTTGCAAAAGCCTTCGACAAGTGTCCATGGCTAATAGCCACAAAATGCGCCTAAAGAATAACAGGAAAAGTCGGTCGGGGACTATAATTTCCTCATAATTTCCTCATCATAAAATATTTGGGAAATCCCCTTTGACCCAAGCAGTCAGGAGAAATTGATAGGGAACAGTGTATAAAGAAAGCGAATCCCAGACTAAATTCCCTGTATAACAAGCACAGTGTCTACCACTGGGGCTCGCGGGACTTATGCTACCCCTTTATAAAATGCCATATGGTTTACGCTTGCTTTTCTTGTACTCTCTTGACAAAAAAACGAAAGATAATGCAAATCACCCAAAACAAAATGAAAATTCATCCTGGGGCGGGCCCAAGAGAACATTTGGCCAGATGAATTACGGGCAGGGGATATGCTAATGTTAAAGACAGAGAAAAAACTGAACTAAACCCTTTTATAAAATTGCTCACAAGCAATGTAAAAAATTTTGCCGTAAATTTTTGAAAGGGCTGGAACCCAAAGCAAATAGAACTAGGGGGAAACCCAAATTTTGTAGTACCCCACAGTCAAGGGCCGGGCTTAAACATTTTTATTGTACACAATAAAGGAATGGAACAGATCCCGCACATGCAAAGCCAGCATAGCGCAAACCCATTCAAAGAGTGCCAAAAGGTGTTGATGCTGTAGCTACAAAAAAGGGGAGGGAATGTTTTCTTTTTTTTAGCTAACATACGTGTAAATTTACCTTTTTTCCTTGTAATGCATCGTATTGTAGATAGCCCCTTAATGCCCTTTGGGTGCCAGATGTCTTTTTAGTAGGAAAAATAAATGTTATTTTCATTGTAAACAAAAGAAAATATATAACCTTTATATTTAAAATAATAAGGGTAAAAGGACCCCATGGAAATAATCACTCTTCTGATTTTTTTGGGTTACCCTATTTTTCTCTACCATATGCGCTAGTAGATAAGCTATGTAACTGTATTTGTGTATCCCAAATAAACTAACTAACTAACAAACAGAACACAAGAGTATCGTCAACAAGTAAAGCCCGGGGCAGCTAGGGTGAAAAGCTCTTTCCCAAGGCACAGTACTAGCTCCCATTTGTTCCTCATCCTCAAACCGACATAGAAAGGATGTCACCACAGCCCCTGTCTTTCCTTTTCAGTGCACCCAATCTGCATGACAGGTCTTCCTTGCAACACTGCAAGGGCCCCGGGGGCATCAACCAAATCTTTTAGTGGGCTGCAGAAAAAAAAATGAAGTTCAACGATAAAATTTCAATTACTCGATATGGGAAAAAGAGGAAATTAAATCTTCATCAGAGACAAAACAAATTCTGGCCACAAAAAAGAGCGAAACACCAACGTCAAAGACCTGGGAGTGATTATGTCGAGGATCCACCTTAAAGGCCCAAAAACATTGTATAAATCGCATCTGCAAAAAATGACGGGATGGATAATGAAACCTTTAAAAAACTAGGGGCCACCCCCATGTGACACTCTTCGGGGTATTTTTTATCAGTGGAATTTGCTGACCTAACAGCCTTCAAGGCAGGTGAAATTGCCGACCTAAAAATGTACAAGAATTTTCACGGCGCGCATAACGGAGATAAAACACCTCAATTACGGGGGAGGCTTGGGGTTTCAAAAACCTGTTTTCCCCTGGAACCGGGAGGAGAAATAAAGATTTATACACCGGGAAAATCCTGGGGGTTTTCCCGAATTGCAAAACGAAATCATCACTACAAAGCAAAAGACTTGGCAGCAAAGCACCACCCCCCCAATGAAAAGCGGGGTGCACTAGCACTTTTAAGAGACCTACAATAAGGGGCGGGGGCCCGAGAGTTCAACTGCCCCCCAGCACACAAAAGGGGGGATTCCCAACAGCCCCCTGGCAGCTTCAAACGGGGCACTGGAAACCACCAAAATCAGTTCCTGACAGCCGGCGGGTCTACTTTGGTTTGCGTGCAGCCACACAACAGCCGGTTTGATAGGCGCTATCCACCAGGGGGCCCTGTCACAGGGGGCCGCGGGGCTTGCCCCCCGAAATCCTCCGGAAAAAAAAACCCCGGAATATCCGATGGTAATTCCCCCAGTTAACATCCAACAACATGCCCTACCAAATCCCCTTTTAACAAAAATTTATTAAAGCCAGCGCAAAAAAAAAATTTTTACTCACCGTTTTGAGAAAAACCTTAAATAACCTAAAAAACAGGGGATGCCCTAAACCCCATTAAACCTTAATGAAAATTTACCAAAGTTGGTGATGCATAAACAACAAAAACAAAATATAAAAGAATAGGAAACGATATGTACATTATATTACTAAACACACCACCTGTATAAGTGGAAGAATAACACCCACTTTTTAATATCAATAATAAAAAAACATAAAACCAAAAAATTAAAATGTCCGAACACTTTGAAAACAGGTTTTTAAAACCCGAAATTTAGAGAATACACTACAGTCCCTCAATTTTAAAAACAACCTATGAATATAAACCAAGACTAAATTTTTTTTTTTTTATTTTTTTTAAAAACAAATGACAGAAATTTTTTAAAAAGATACACGACAACAGATTCGCACTAAATCTCATTTCCCCCCGAGACCTAATAACGACCCCAACAGTCAGGGGTAAACACACCACACAACCACCCGTTATTTTACTTTGGGATTACACTACCACCAAAAACCCCGTATATTACAGTGGTAATACACACTCACACACAAAAAACCCCGTATTTTACAGGAAAATTTTTTTTTTTTTTAATTTTATTTAAAAAAGCAAAATAATTTTCTATGTATACTAGCAACTTTACATAAACTAAAATTTACCCTTTAAATATAAACAACAATTCCCATTCCCTATCCCAGCTTTTAACCTATACTTTAAAGTCACACTACAATTTAACATGTTGCCATTCCAAAAATTCAATCAACATGTGACACAAAAAAGGCAACCCACACCCAAACAACGGGTATGGTTTAATAAATTCAAATACAGTTTCTTACTCACAAAAGACATAAAAACCAAAGAAAATCACACATATAATTATACAAAAAGGCTATATACAAATCATACCCAAAAATCGGTTCCCTCCCCCTCATTTTAAAACGAATACAAAACGTTAAGTGATTAATAAAAAAAACATACTGGAATTATCAAAATTTTCCCCTACCAACATTCCAGAACTTAAATAAACGTTACCCCAGGTGAAAATTTCAAACCCCTTTTCAAACCCCTTTTTTAACAAATTAAAAAAACCAGTGCATACAAAAAAATTTTTTATGCACCCCTTTTGACAAAAAAAAAAAAAAAAAAAAAAAAAAAAAAAAAAAAAAAAAAACCCCTAACCTAACAATCAAAATACAAAAGAACACAGATATGTACATTATTTTTACTACACGGACACACTTGTAAAAATTGGAAGAATATACATCCACAATTTTCCATATCAATAATAAAAAACAACAACCATGAAAATCAGAACATCATTGTATAACAGATTTTACACAAAAATTTAGAGGATACACTTTTTTAAACAACCTATGTACATATTAATATAAACCATATCAAATGGGTTCTCACAAGGACGGGGCAAACTTGTTAATGACTAAACAAAATTCTAATCTCCCTATCTTAAACAATTAAACCTCCTTGACTAAGTCATATTCTTCACATTCTCTTGTGCCAAGGTATTACAATCCTTCTTTTTCATTTTTCGCACGCTGTTGGGCCGTGCGGACGCACTGCGCGTAGCCCACTATCCTGGTTTCTGCGCAGTTTTCACTTTTTCAGACTGGCGGAGTACACCGGCAGGAGGATTAACACAGTCTGCATTGAGCTGTTGAGGGGTTCTCTGAGCCCTGCTACGATGAACGTCGTTTTTCCCTGCAATTATTGGGGAATTTATATGGTATTCCCTAAGAGGAACTGTATGGTGTGGCCCTTAATGGGGTTTGAAACGAGTATTTGTGAAGTTTCCTGAGGACTAGTTACTACAGCAGTGTGGTGGGAGGAGTCCCAGGAACGCCGAATGTTGCCTCAACCCCAAACGGATGGATGTGTGCTTGCATGAGTGTCTACTTAATATACGGGGGTACGATGAGGAATGTACCCTTTGAGGCAACTAAGTTGGTATAATGGAAGATTTTAGCAAGTATGGAGTCATTCATAAAGCCAGAGGTTGGGTATGGAGGATGGACCAATGAGGGCCTCCGGAAGGGTCATACAACATCAAGAGGGACCCCCAAGACGCCTATACTCGTATTCATGTTTGACAGGCCACCGAAATCAGGAAATGTTCGTATGTGGGCAAAGGAGAATGTGTCGTCTTGCGGCTCTTATGATCATATAGCGGTGCAAGGTGCAGTAAGGGGCCCGGGGGTGTCAGCCCCGGGGAAGGAAGTCCAGCAAACGATGTGGTGGCGCGGCGAAGAGGGGGACCCTCTATGGGTGGGGAAAGGTGGAGAAGGAGGTGAACAGATGGGGACGTGTTGTCACACCCCTGGAGGAGGGAGTTCCTACCCCAACCCCTTGGTGGTGGAGGAAGTGGGGGAAAGTCGACACAGGGGTGTCTAGGAGTCAGTGTTTCCAGGAATTTTTGGAGGAGGCCGTGGTAGGAGAGGACATGGATGGACGGACCAGTGAAACGCAGCAATTGCGGGCTGAGTGAGAAGTCGGAAGTAGCAGGAATACTGGAAAGGATAAACTTTATGGGCAGAGTACACAGGGAGGATGTACCTGAGGAAGAGGTGGTTGGTAGCCCCCTCTAGGAAGGGGCCCAGTGGGGTTACTGAATTAGATGATTTTTTACACTGGGCAAGGACCAGGTGTAAGAAGGCATGGGCAGGGTGGTCCGCAAAAATCCCTACAGGGGGGGAGAAACAGGGAAAATCGGGGAGAGAAAAGGGGGTAGGGGGTCCTATTAAAAGAGTAATAAGGAAAGTGTGAGCAGCTTAAGGGGAAGTGGGGAGCAAGCCACAGCGGCACAGAGGTAAGCCGCCTCCCCCTGACCTTCGGGTTTGTGTAACGATAAATGCTAATGGCCTAAAAAACTGAGGTAAAAAGGGTCTGGTTGGAGTGGTTCCTCAAAAGGTACGACGTTATGTTTGTTTCCTACAGGAGCATAACTATAAGTCAGTGTGATTGAGGATTGAGAGGATATAAGTTGTTTGTAAGCATGGCAACGCTTTTAAAGGGCGGAGTGGCTGTTTTAGTAAAGGAGACCAGTCCATTGCGAGTCATGGGGTGGGAGGAGGGGGGTGGGGGGAGGGTTGTTCGGGTGGAAATGGGTGGTGGGGGCAGGGGTAGGGTATGTTTTTGGGAGTTTATATGCCTGCGTTGGTAATGTAGGATAAAAATCAGATTTTGTTCGTGACGTTTTTGTTATATTATCTCAGGGGTTTACTGCCATAGCGATAATTGGAGGTGATTGGAATTGTGTGATTAGGCATGTAGACGTAGTACCTAGGGGGGCGGGTGCTTTTGTTGGGTGTTTTAAAGGGGATGCTTTGTGCGATGTCGGGGTGGTTTAAGATGTGGGGGGGGGGCAGGGGGGGGTATCAGGTTGAGCACACCTATGAAACAGGGGAGTTATGAGGCAAGGTTGATAGGATTTATGTGAGGCAGGGGATGGGAAAGTGGAGAGAGTTGAACAGTAGACGTGGGTTTATCAACCACAGAGCAGTGTTGGCTGACCTTAGGGTGGATGGTATTCCGAGAATATATCAGAGCTATTGGAAATTAAATGTGAGGCTTTTACAGGAGGAGGATCAGGTCGGTCTTTTCAGTCATGGTGGAAAGGTTTTTGGGGAAGGGCTGGGGATTGAGGGGGGTGGATTTGCTAGATTGGTGGGAAGTTGCAGGCAAAGGTGAAAATTGTAAAATTTTTTTTAGGAAGAGGGGCAGGAAGAACGGGCACGCTGGAGGTTTGGATTGCAGAATTATTTAGAGGGTCAGTTGAATAAATTGTTATGCGGGGGGGGGGTAGGGAGGGAGTGGAAGGAGAATTTTGGGGGAATTAGGAGTTCGTTTAGTAGGATGCATAATGAACGTTTTGATGCACTCGGGGTCAGGGCAGGATTGGAGGACGTACTAAAAGGTGATAAGCCAACCGGGTATGTTCTCAGAAAATTCAAGGACAGACAGTTGAGAATACCGTGGCGCATATTGTTGTGGGGTGGGGAGGGTTATGTGAGGGGACAGGGCCTCACTGACACAGATTCTATCAGTAGGTATGCTGATTATTGGTTTACGGAGAAAAATGGAAGAAAAGGGGGAGGGGTGGGTGGGTTAGAAACATTTAGAGGGATGAGGGTTTCGCGGGGTTTATGGGGCAGGGGGATCGGGAGTTGGAGGGAGGCATTACGGGGGAAGAGGTGGGGGAAGTGGTGAATGGGTTGAGTCGGGGGAAAAGGACCGGGAATAGAGGGGTTTATCTAATGATTTTTACAAAGCACATTGGGAGGTACTGAGGGAATGCCTAGTGGCAGTTCTGAATTATATGTTGAAATGGGGCAGAATGGCGCAAACCCAGAGAACTGGGGTCGTTGTCTTGGTGCCAAAGAAGGGAAAGGAGGGAAGGAGAAGGGTTTGGGAGATTATCGTCCGTTGTCGTTGATGTGTAAAGGATTACAAAATTTTTGCGAAGGGATTGGGGAACAGGTTAAAGAAGGTAATTTTGGGGGTAGGTACATGGGGGTCAATATGGATTCCGGGGCGGGACTATGAAGAATGGGCACAGTGGATAAGGGATTTTATAGAAACTGTCAGGAGGGGGGTCCTTGGGTGGATTGGGTCAGCATATGCTGCGTTGAAAAGGACTTTTTGTGGGGCTGTTTGGAAAAATTGGTTTTGGAGGGGGGGTCGTGAGTGGGTCGCATTCGTAGAGGGGCTGTCATGAGGGTGCAGGTTAAAGTAACGGGGGGGCGTGATATATGGAAACAGGGATTAAGCAGGGGTTTCCCGCTGTCACGTTGCTCTTTGCATGCGTGCAACATCCCTTTTTTGAGGTGTGGGAAGAGCATTTGGGGAAGGGGGGGGGGGGTTGGGGGATTAGTAGTTATGGGTGTTACACTGTGTTAGTTCGAGTGGGGAGGCTTTACAAGGGTGGAAGGTCATTAGGAGTTTTTGGAATGTTTCAGGAATGGTAGTTAATTTAGCAAAGTCTAGGTTATTGAAGTAGAACAGGGGTTTGGGGGGGGGATTGGGGAGGAAAAGGATGGAGTTTGTGACAGAATTAAAGGGGGTGTGGGATTGGTATATGAAGCAATTGGGTTTTAGGGGGATATCGAAGCAGTCAAAGAGTAGGGTTATAGGCAAGTTAAAAGGTTGAGGGCCAGTGGGAATGGCGTTACAGCAGAGGGCGTTGTTTAAACGGGGGGGTATAGTAAGGTCTGGGTGTAGCGGAGGGGTTTCCCTTTGGGGGTGCAGGATATACAGGAAACAGAGGGGTGGGTGAGGTTTGTGTGGGGGTTTGGAGGCTGGTTTTCAAGATTGGTCATGACAGGTGAGGAAAAGGGGGGGGGGCAGGTTTGTTGGCCTTAGGCCCAGGGTAATGGTTTTTATATATTTAAACAGAGGTATCTAAGGGTGGGGGGGGAGGGGGTGTTAGGGTGGAAGGGTGTGAGGGGCTAGAAATGTGGAGTGGGGGATTTGAGAAGTGTGAAGATTAATAAGATTCAGTTGCAGTGGGGAGGTAAAAAGGTTGAAGGTAAACGCAGTGGGGTGTGGTGTGGGGAAGGGGTATTAGGGGGCCGCATATACCCCATGTTACTGGGGGGTCATATGGAGGGAGTTCAGGAAGTTAGGATACCAAACCAGGTTTGGGATTGTGTACGTTTTCTAAGGGTGTGTGGCATCTAAGTAATGTTGCATAAATGGGTTGGTTAGAGAGGGAACAGTTTATTCGTGGGGGGAGGAGACGGCATATCGTGGTAATTTTTTGTTCATCTTTGGGAAAGGGGAGGTTTTGGATGGCGGGGGGTTATTAGGCTGTTGGGGGGGGGGAGTTGGTCTTTTCTTAGATCGTTGTCCAGATGTTGTGGAGAGCAAGCGAAGGGGCAGGGGTTTGAGGTTGTTTGGCAGTTATTTGCCCTGGGTTTTTGGGGTATTTGGGAGATTTCAAGGCGTTGAGGAAAAAGCGTTAGCAGCGCGGTTTTATAGGAAAGGTGTAGGATAGGTTAATATAGGGGGGAATGGAAACAAGTTTTTCGATAGGTTATCGTAATTTTACTGTAGCACAGCTTCTAAGGAACGGGGGGGCAAGGTAGAGTCTCTTTTATTTGAGGGGGGTGTAAGGTTAGGCTAGCATGTGAAAGGTTGGGGAGGGATAGGTGAGAGCATAAATTTATAAGATGGTTATGTTCCTGCAGGGATATTGATATTGGCATCATACCTGGATACATAGTCATACATTTGGGAAAGCTTTCTGCATATTTTGGGGGTGGGAAAATGGGTTCCATCGAGAGGGTTGGTTAAGTGCTGTTATGGCTTTTTAGGTCAAGTAGTACTGAACACGTGCAAAAATGATATTGCCAGTGAATACATAATTCTTTTTATTTAAAATTGAGAAGGGTTTTTTAAAAATTTAAAAAAAGCAAGGGAAACGTAGTCAAGTACGTTAGTATAGAAAGCTTATTTGAGTTTTAAAATGTAGCTGAAGACTTTCCCCTATTTCCCCTTTGGGATTTTTGCTTTTTTTTGATATAATTAGTATACAATTTTCCTTTAAACGGTACTTCTTTATAGAAGAAGGATTTTTAATATTTTGCCACTTAATGTGACGAAAGACTTCCCGATGTTTTTAAATTTTGTTTCAGAAGGGAGATTTTGGGTTTGTGTTTAGTCATTAAAAATTTGATCTAAGCTGGAGTTAGTTTGTGGAGGGGTGTCCTGTTTTGGGATTTCATGAAGGGGGTTTTTTTTTTTTTTGACCTCCGTGAGGGGGGAACCCTTTGAATGTTTCAATGATAATTATAGTCTTGGGTTTTTTATTAAAATTTTTCATAGGGTTTTTTTAAGTTTAGGTAAATGAATTATTTTTAATTTTTTGTGTAAAATCCAGTATACGTGATGTTCTGACAGTTTGAATTTCTTTGTTAACATTGTCCTCATCGCCTCCGGCCCGGGGGACGACGCGCAGACCTCCTGTTTGGTTTGTTTTTTCGCATTTACCCGATTGGCGCCCCTAGCGTTGGTTGGTGGAAACTTTTATTTTCTCCAACATGGGGCTGAAAGCAAAGAAAATCAACACTGTCGCATTGGGTATCCGTGGGGCGTACAGGGTCCAACAGGATTAATTATTACCCGCGATCATTCGCGATACCTATGGTATAGCAAAAGAGGGATATGTGGTGTGCTTAAATGGAAAAGCAAGAATCTTCGTTAAAAGCGTTCTGCACAAGTTACGAGGCAGTGGCGACAAAATATCAAACCTAAACAGGTAATACAGCTGTGTCGTGAGACTTCATGATTATCTCGACATTACACCTGGGTGAAAATCAGGGGAAAGTGCCTTTTTGGGGGGCGATTTGATTTACCTGGGGAAATGCGTCTATGGGCGGTTCACGTAGCCACAGCTGGGAATGGGGAATGGACCGTATCAGGGCGCGGAAGGCGCATATCAGTTAAAATGATCTTCGACACCCATTTCCCTTTAAATTGTGTTGAAAGAATTAAGGCTCAATCTATTTCGTATCCCCGGGG
>NW_026474372.1:0-10132 GCF_026875155.1 Cherax quadricarinatus
ACCTAAAATGCCTCTGGAAGTCCAACCCCCTCGCACAAAAAACCTTTTTTCCCCCCCTCTCTCCAACTTTCCTAGCCGACCCTACCCCCCTTTTCCACTACGACTATACACTCTTGAAGTCATTTTTTTTCGCTCCATTCTCTCTACTTTTCCCGAACCACCCTCAACAACCCTTCTCAGCCCTCTGGACAACAGTTTTGGTAATCCCGCACCTCCTCCTAATTTTCCAAACAAACGAATTCTCTGCATTATATTCACACCACACATTGCCCTCAGACATGACATCTCCACTGCCCCACCCTTCTCCTCGCTGCAACATCATCACCCATGCCTCACACCCTTATAAGAGCTTTGGGTTTTAAAACTAAAACTCTCATACTTTCCCCCTCTTTGCCTCCAAGGAAAAAAGTTCTTTGTCTCCACAGACTCCTAAGTGCACCACTCACTTTTTCCCCTCATCAATTCTATGATTCACCTCATCTTTCATAGACCCATCCGCTGACCGTCCACTCCCAAATATCTGAATACGTTCACCTCCTCCAAAACTCTCTCCCCCCAATCTGATTTCAATCTTTCATCCCCTAATCTTTTTGTTATCTCATAAACCTTACTCTTTCCTGTATTCCCCTTTAATTTTTCTTTTGCAACCCCTACCAAATTCATCACCAATCTCTGCAACTTCTCTTCAGAATTCCCAAGAGCACAGTGTCATCAGCATTTTATATATATATATATATATTTATATATATATATATTATATATATTTTATATATATATATATATAAATATTATATATATTATATATATATATATATATATATATATATATACAAAAGTGTTATGTGTGTGTGTGTGTGTGTGTGTGTGTGTGTGTGTTGTGGTTGGTGTGTGTGTGTGTGTGTTTTGTGTGTGTGTGTGTGTGTAAGAATCACTTAAAATTCATAACTACAATTATGTTTAAACCGCAGCAAAAAAAAATAGAAAAAAAGCTGAACATTTTTGTGTACATAAATACGTCTTCAGACGTAACAAGAATGAGAAAAATATGCTAATGTATAGGAACACAAATGAGGAAAGTGGGGAAAGGGGGAGGGGGTGAGGAAGTGAGGGAAGGTAATGATGGTGAGTTAAATGAAGAATGTAAGGTGAGGAAAATGAGGTGCTTTCATAAAGACACTTGTTAATTCTCCTCTGAGGAATTTTAACTGGTAAGTTGATCTCATGTTTAGTTCTCCATAAATGGGAAAAAATTATACGACATGATGACTGATGGCCTGGACCATTGGTGGGTCAGTCAACCTGTTTTAGCAGTGGACCAGACCATGGTGGGTCAGTCAAACCCTGTCTAGCAGTGGACCAGACCCGGTGGGTCAGTCCAACCCTGTCTAGCAGTGGACCAGACCATGGTGGTTTAGTCAACCCTGTTAGCAGGTGGGCCAGACCATGGTGGGTCAGTCAACCCTGTTTTAGCAGTGGACCAGACCATGGTGGGTCAGTCAACCCCGTCTAGCAGTGGACCAGACCATGGTGGGTCAGTCAACCCTGTCTAGCAGTGGACCAGACCATGGTGGGGGCAGTCAACCCCGTTTTGCAGTGGACCAGACCATTGGTGGGTCAGTCAACCCCGTCTAGCAGTGGACCAGACCAATGGTGGGTCATCAACCCCATCTAGTAGTGGACCAGACCATGGTGGGTCAGTCAACCCCATCTAGTAGTGGACCAGACCATGGTGGGTCAGTCAAAACCCCATCTTGTAGTGGACCAGACCATGGTGAGTCAGTCAACCCCATCTGTAGTGGGACCAGACCATGGTGGGTCAGTCAACCCCGCTAGCAGTGGACCAGACCAGCAAGGAACACTCGACCCAGTTTCTATGCTGCGTCACTGAAGAGTGACAGGTTTCACCAAGACAGTGATGGTTCAATGAAGAGTACAGGTTTCACCAAGACAGTGATGGTTCACTGAAGAGTGACAGGTTCACCAAGACAGTGAGGTTCACTGAAGAGTGACGGTTTCACCCAAGACAGGATGGTTCACTGAAGAGTGACAGGTTTCACCAAGACAGTGATGGGGGAAACACTAAAATAAAAAACAGAAACAATTTACGCTGAAAAGAATAGTTAACAAACTTGTGAAAATAGTAACTTAATAAAACAGTCAAAGAATTATGATAACCAACTAGAGAAAATACATTTGATTTTCAGTAGATAGTAATAAACTTACCAAAGTTTTTTTAAAGTTTTATGTAGTTAATGATATTTCTGTCATATATTTTTTGGAAAAGTACAAAATAAGTTTTTATATGATAAACCTTTCTATTTTGGTCATGAAAAAAATTGAGGGGGGGAGTAAATTATTCACTTATAAGTTGCAGATTATTATTATTATAATCAAGGGGGGGGAAACGCTAACCCGGAGGATTAACAGCGCCTGGGGGGGTGGATGTGGAAGGCATTCAGGTTAATTCGGGGAACTGGAGCACAGATCCCAAATTTCCCCAAATCAAGAGGACCCCTCACCAACACAAGGAACCTTCCCTTTAGGGGTATAAGTTGCAGAACATTGTTAAGAAAGCAACTATTGCAAATAAAATTTCTCGCGAAATGTAATGATACGATTGCAGACAACCCCTCCCAGGGGTGAGGGTTGTGGCTGGTCCTGCGGCTAACGCGTTTGGTCTGGAGTTTTGTGACTTCTGCTCGCGGGTTCTAAAACCCCCCCCACCCATGGTATGGTTTTATTGAAATAATGCTTAATAAGAGAGGGTAACACTTCGATATTATAATGAACAATGCTATAACAAAGGAGGTAATTCTTTAACATTATCCCAGTCAACACGGATGTATTTTTTTTTTTATATTTTTATTAAAAACTTAAAAAAAGTAAAAAGGATCATAATAAAGTACAGAAAAAAAAAATTCTTTTTTTCTACTATCCCAGGTTTTTCCTTTGGGGAAAAGTAATAACACTTGTTTATACAAAAATACACGCTAAGACAAACCCACTAAATTTATCATCATTAAATTGCCGCCGGCCTTGCCCCAAAAAAAAAACACACCAAAAAGAAACTTTACATATTTAAAAATATAAAATAAATACCTCATGTCCTTTTAACAAAAAAAACATCAAAAAATGACAACATCACAAGATTAACCAAAACACCAAAACCCAATACAAAACAAAACAAAACCCAAACATAACCAAAACTGTCCCCCTGTCACAGGGGAATTAGGACATTAACCCAAACCCAATGGGAAAACCCGGGAAAGGGAAAACATATGATTCCTTTCACAACAATCTAGATAAACGTATTTTACATTTTTAACATTTAACCCTCTAATACAAAAACTGATACAGAAAACGAAAACTCATGAAAAAATACAATAAAAAAGAATCCAAAATAATATTTATAAAAAACCCTCGCACTTTAAAGGGGTTTATGCCCAAAACCCCATACATAATTATACCCCCCACAATTAAAACCCGAAAATCTTGCCCCAAAAAGTTTTTTTAAACCCCATAAAACTGAAAAACCCAAAAAACCTTTCAACACTTAAATTTTTTCCAAAGAACTTCATCGACAAAAAATTAAACAAAGACAAGAAAAGTAAAAAGGAAAGGGGCGCTGAAATTTCCCTCCCAAAAAGAACTGCACTATCTCAAAAATTTTGTGTTGATACCAAGGGCCAAACAATTCTTAAAAACGAGATCCTGGGGGCTCGGTATCCCTGCTTTAAAGGGAAATTTTAAACCCAGTGAACAAACCATCAGGTTTAAAAAATGTAACCCGGGAAAACCACCTTATACTCACATGACAAAACATTCACGTGAAACAGGGCAACCACCAACCTAATTCTCACTCCCTCCTCTTACACCTACATCTTTTTCCCCAGAGAAAACCAAAAAACAACCCCCCCCCTTTACATCCCCCCATAAGGAGACCCTCCTTTGTCCACCTCGGGACCCCGCCTAAGGGAACCCCCACATGGGGTTCCCAAAACCCTTTCCGAAACTTTTTCCCGGGACGCCCCCATAAACCACCTTTTCCTACACTTGTCCTATAGAACTAGCCGCCAATGCTTTTTACCCCATATCACCCCCTTAATCCCCTTCCCCAAAAAGGCCCCAAAAAACCCACTATATAACTTTTAAGCCCTTAA
Organism: Cherax quadricarinatus; assembly: GCF_026875155.1. Taxonomy (NCBI): domain Eukaryota; kingdom Metazoa; phylum Arthropoda; class Malacostraca; order Decapoda; family Parastacidae; genus Cherax; species Cherax quadricarinatus. The sequence goes on from NW_026474372.1 coordinate 4,161, forward strand.
CATCCCTGGGCACCCCCCTTACATCTAGTATTAAAGCCCTTAAAACGGCAAACCCCCCCCCCAAAAGTTTGAAAACCCCCACCCCCATGATCCACCCCCTCCAAGGAGTAAAAAAGAAGACCACATAAACGCCGTTTCAACAACCCCAAAATGAAAACAAGCCCTTCCAAAACCCCATACTCGAAACACCCCTTTGAAGCCAAACCCCCAGATAACCCCAAATTACAAATTTCCTTTTACCACCGGGTACCCAAACTTACAAAATCTTTCCAAATAACCCCCCCAATCATATTTTGGATACGGGGCTCCCCCTTGCATAATTCCTTGCCCTTTTCACTACCCCACCAACCGTTTCCTTTTTATTTTATCCCCCTGTTGCCGAAATAAAAAATCTCAATATCTTCACAAACCCTCAAGCCCTTTCCCACTCCCCTTTTTAGTGCTTCCCCCATAACTCCCCTATTTTAGCGCCCCTCACACCCCCTTCCCTCATATACCTCCACTTGATATATACACCTTTACCCTCATCCTAAAGGAAAACAAACCAAACCCCCTCCGAAACCCGTCATAACTCCTCCTTACAAACCCTGCCCCCCCCAAACCCCACAAAAACTTCAGCCCCTCCTTTGCATTTCCAAAATATCTCGTACCTCAAGGGAAAAACCTCTCCCCCCCCCTACCTTGCTATAGACAAGTGAATTTACCACCACACCCCTGATGAAAGCAAAGTCCCTCGCAAAAACCCCTATCTTTTTAAAACCTTACCCAGACGACTCCGAATTTCCCCTTCTGCTCCCTCCCTTTTCCGCCAAATCCATACCCACTACCTTGATTCGTCAACCACTGTCCTCCAAACCCCCCCCCAAGCCCCCCCTACCCCAATTTTACCGACCCTAGAAACCTTGATTTCCCCGATTAACTCTCTTTCCGGTCTTAAACCCAAACATCAAAACACTCTACCCACCCTCCTTAACTCCCCTTCCCTTGCAAAACAGTGTTACCACAACCCAACGATCCCCCTTGCCCCCCCCCTTTCGATCTCCTGTTTTTTTTCATCACCCCTCAACAACCAAAAAAAGGGATTCGCACACACGCAAAGAGCACTGTAATGGGACACCCTGCCCAAACCTCCTCCATTGGACACTTTTCACCCAACCTCCCATTGACCTTACCCTCAACCCCTGCCCAAACATAAGGTGTTTCACCCCCCCCAACCCCCCCTCCTGAAACCCCAACCCCCAACAAACCCCTAAGAAAAATCTGTCCACGCAATCATAACATTCACCCCAATCAAACCAGTATTTTCCCCCCCTACATCTCTCTAGAAAATCCCCAATCAAACCATTCCATCCCTCATCCTTCTTCCCCCGGGAATTCCCCAAATGTCCCGTGACACTAAACCCAACACTTCCCATTTTTGCCCAAAACCTTAGCAAAAAATCTTGTAACCGACACAAACGTAATGCACGGGAAAAAATTTAAAAATCGGCATTCCTTCATTTTTGGCACTAAAACCGGACACCCTTCTTTGGATTTCCCCATCCTTCACTACTTAACATACAACCAAAACCCCCCCCAGACAATTTCCGTACACCCCCCAAGATACCTATAAAAATCGTTTGGTATTTCCGCTATGCCTTGGGGGTTTTAACCCCGGCCATCCAAAAACGCCCCCTCTACCCCCTACGGTAATACTACCCCCATTTTGTCACTGCCTGCTCACTTTAAAACCCTATTAAACCCCTTTAACCCCAAACCGTTTTCACCCACTCCCCCGCCAACCCCCTCCCTTCTCCCTAAAACCAAAAATTCATCAAAATAATATTTTCCGTGGTGGGTAGGCCTTGACCCTCCTCAAAGCCACCCCCCCCCCCCTTCCTGCCTCATATACGCCAAAGGGGTCTTCGCCTGCCTTCCTTAAACCTCCTTAATACAAAACCCGAGGCCTACCCCCCTAAAAATCCCCAACCCTGCCCTAACTCGAATTGCCCCCAAATTTTTTATTTTGAATTTTCCCCCAACCTATTTCCAAAGTTCCCTGCCTCACTTTTCCCCCCCACCCTTTCCCCTGCATAACTCATTTTAAACGACCCCCAAGATAATTTTGTAGTCCAAAGCTCCACCCCGCCTCTCCTTACCCCTACTTTAAAAAATTTCGCGTTTCAACTTTACCCTCATTTCCCACCAACCACAAATCCTTTCCATATTCCTATCTCCCAAAAGGGTTTTTCCCCCAACTTTAAAAACCCCGTAGGCACCTCCCCCAAGTTCCTCAATTTTAAAAATTCCAGTACCGCATAAACTTTCACTAGCCATCAAAACCCCCAAAACTCTATAACAGCACGATGATCGAAAAACCCACATCGATATCCCCACCCTCTCCACACCTATGCCCGCCCAACAAAAATCCTATTAACCCTGCCCAATCCCCTACAATAAAAGTGGCTCCCCCCTATCCCCTACTTTCCCCCCACATCTACCACCCAACATCTCGCAAAAAACCCGCAGAACCCCCAAAAACACAACCCGCTCCCCTCGGAACCCCCATCACCATCCTAATAACAATTCCAATCCCCACCAATCACCGTAAAACAGGGAAACCCGCAAGTGATTCCGAACCCGCGCACAAAAACCACCCTTCACCCACGTTTCTAGTTCCTGGATTTAACACACCTCAAAACTAACCCTCCGTCCCCCCAAAACCCATCCACCCTCAACCCTCCCACCCCCCCCCCCCCCCAACCCAGGGTACGCAAAGGACTGTTCCTTTACCGCCACAGCAACACCCCTTTCAACTCAAGCATCACATGTAAACAACCCATTACCTTTCAACAACACCACATCCTAACCTATGGTTTGTTTCCGCAAAAAAAACCAAACAAATCCCTCAAAACCCCTCTAACCCAAACCCCCTTGACCCGGTTTTAAAACCGTTTACATTGAAAGTTACACACCTGAATTTTACAAGATGGGGGCTACCCCCATCCCCCTGACTTTTCTTGGTCCCCTTTCTAGGGTTTTGGTTCTTTTCTATCAAACCCCGTTCCTCCCCCAACCCCCCCCTTCCCTTCCCCCCAGCTTCCCGCCCCCCCCTCCTCCCGAACTTGCCTTTGCTACCACAGCTCCCCCATCTTCTTCCCAGGGCCCCTGCGCTGGGGTTTAGGGGCTTCGTCATGTTGTGCCCCCCCGATCTCTTCGGGGTACCCCCTACACACATTCTTCTGCCAAACCACATCTTCTTATGGGCTCCACCACCCCATTACTCTCCTTTCGAACCCACTCAATCTTCCTTACCCTGCTTTTGTTCATCCCTCACCTTTTCATCACCTGACCCCACCTCACTTTTTCCCCACCATGCTCCGACTCTTCCAAAAAATCCTTCACACGCCTCCAAAATCCCCCTGACGACCGCAGACCAAAAGTCTTCTACAGGAATTTTCCCCCCCCCCCTTTCCAAATGGGAGTTTTTAACACACTCTCCAAAAAACCCCCTTGCCCGTCACTTCCTCCTCCAAGACCTGACCCCCTCTTTCCCCCTTCACCCGTCATAACGTCCGCGGCTTCTAAAGGGGTATCCACAAAGGTTTTCCCGACCCTAGGGGCCCCTTTTCCGGGAATTTTGGGCCCCCCATGGCTCAAAGATCACATAAACGGACGTCTTCCCTGCCCCCCCATAGTTACAAAAAAACCCGTTTTCATGGTTAGCAAAATAACATATATGGTACGGCCTCCTCGGGCATTTTTTGGGAAGGGTCCTTCCGGGATTTCCCTCATAAGGCCTCCCTCCACATTTTCCCCTGCCCGAGTGTACGTTCCATAACCACGAACACACTTGAGGTGTATGTTTGCCTCAAAAGGTACTTCCTTTCCTTCACCAAGTAAAAAACTAGCACACATTAAGCTACTTCCACTGCCGAATTTATACTCATCCTCTTTCTTGAAATTCGTCTACATGGTAAGTAAAGCACCCCCATGAAAACTTTACGAAACCCTTGACTTCCCTAGTGCCACACCATACAGCTCTTCATTGGGATGCCATAACAGTCCCTGATAATGCTTGGCAGGAAACGTTCATCCCCCCCTTGCTTAAAGACCTCTAACCACTGAATCAGACGTATTTTGCCCGGTACATCGTCCGCCACTGGGGCTAAAGCATGTTTTTCCCCCCCGGTGGCTGCAAAAGAACCTTAGAAGCGTCCTCTCTCCCCGCGGTCGAGAGACAATAGGATGTATTTTCCAGGAAAGAAAGGTTTAAGACTCCTGAGTAACACTAAGTATGTGTTGCAGTTTTCCCCCCAAGAGCAGAGAAATTCCTCTCATGTCACACAGGGAATCATCATTCTCGTAATGAACTAGCAAACACGTAAATGAAAATTTCAAGAGTTTTTTATCACTTTTCCTTTTTGCCGATTACTGATTACAAAAAAACTTAAGTCAACAAAATTTGAGAGACTTGTGAAGGTTTTTTTGCTGAGGAAAATAAACACATTTTTACTATTTTTTTTATTTTAATTTTTATACAAAATTTTTTTCGTTCCAAAACGACGGTTCAAGCCGCGTCCATTCTTCTGTTTATTCATATATACATATGTGTATTTATATATTTATATATTCGTATATACATATATATAATGAACTCGATTCAAGTCGTAATGAATGACTCTAAATGAGTAAACAAAAACGTGGACGAAGTACTCGAACCTTGGTCCCGAGATTGACAGTTGCAGCACTTTACCGCTGGGCTACGGAACTTCTAAGAGGAAAGTTTCACAGAAGACACTACTGTGTCTTGTCTGTGTCTGAGGACACTCTGACACAGTCCTCTTTTCTCACAGCCACACCAGCTTTTCCAGTCAATCTAATATGTGTGTGTGTGTTAGTTACCATTTGGTCTTAGGCACATGTCGATTAGACACTAGGCCTGTTGTATGTGCATATGTGTGTGTGTGTGTGTGTGTGTGTGTGTGTGGTGTGTGTGTGTGTGTGTGTGTGTGTGTGTGTGCGTGTGTGCGTGTGTGTGCGTGTGTGCGTGTGTGTGCGTGTGTGCGTGCGTGTGCGTGTGTGTGTGTGTGTGTGTGTGTGTGTGTGTGTGTGTGTGTGTGTGTGTGTGTGTGTGTGTGTGTGTGTGTGTGTGTGTGTGTACTCACCTATTTGTGGTAGATTCACAGCTCCTGGCCCCGCCTCTTCGCTGGTCGCTACTAGGTCCATTCCCAGCTCTTCTTAAAGCTATGTATGGATCCTGCCTCCACTACATCATTGTCTAGATTGTTCCACTTTCTAACAACTCTATGGTTGAAGAAATATTTTTAACATCCCTGGGACTCATCTGAGTTTTCAACTTTCAGTTGCGACCCCTTGTTGCTGTGTCCCCTTGTTACTGTGTCCCCTTGTTGCTGTGTCCCCTTGTTGCTGTGTCCCCTTGTTGCTGTGTCCCATCTCTGAAACATTCTGTCCCTATCCACTTTGTCAATTTCTCTTAGTATTTTGTATCTAGTTATCATGTCCCCACTATCTCTCCTGTACTCCACTCTCGTCAGGTTGATTTCTTTAACTTCTCCTCTTAGAATATACCCCTTAACTCCGGGACTAGTCTTGTTGCAAACCTTTGCACTTTCTCTAATCCCTAAACACCCTTCACTATAAAGTACCCTGAATGTGCCTCTTAATATAATTATTGTAAGAAAATCATCCCACATTCACCAGGAATGTTGATAATTTCACACAGAACAACATAATCGATTAAAGATATGAGGACTTCATTTGATCAAACCCATTTTAGGGCAACATCGATCAAACTAAATGTTTACTATGTGTGTCAAGTGGTTTAAACCCTCGCCATTACCAAAACAAACCCTCCAGGAGGAGAGACTATTTTTACCACTGAGAATGAAGCTGGACCAGGTTGAGGGAGATGCTTATTCGGATTATTTAACGTGAAGGTTAGTAACGTTGGGTAACCCAAAACCCCAGCA
>NW_026474373.1:0-11005 GCF_026875155.1 Cherax quadricarinatus
CAACAGCAGATTCTAGTATAAGGAGAAAAATTTGGGCCAGAATAGAAAAAAATAGCTTAGGGATAAAGAGGACCCTATCCTTCCAAGTAAAGTAAGGAGGAGGTGACCTGCAATTATGTTTGCTGCAAGTCGGATGGCCAATGTGCCTGGTCGAAAAATATTCCTAATAGTTTCGATGAGGACTATAAAAGGTATAAGCGTTTTTGGGGTCCTTGAGGCACTAAGTGGGAAAAACATGTGCGGGGTGTGGTTTAACCATCCAAACAAAATAAAGGTTAGCCATAAAGGTAGAGCAAAGGGTTTTAAAGAGTTATTGCCAGATGTCGGGATCTGGTAAAGATATAAGGAAGGAGGCCTAAAGAGTTATTAAAAAGAATGAAGCTAAATAATGAAACAAATAAAAATGAAAGGCCTGGGTTGAGGGCCCCCTAAGATTGTCTTAAATTCATTGTGAAGGGTTGATACAATTTTAAATCACAGATAAAAGGGTACCGGGATGGGGAGGTTCAGAAGGAATCGGAAAACGAATAGGAACCCTAAGAATGTTGAGACTCAGTTTAGGTTAAGTGAAAGGATAAAATGAGGATGGTTCAAAAATGGAAAACAGTCTTGCTATCATTTTCAGGTTTTTCTAGAATTGTTGATGTGTGGGTGAAAGTTTCTGTTTAATTGGAAGTTTACAGAAGAAATTAACGATAAAGAATAAGTTTATACCCAAGGGTGAATATAAGAAAGAGATTTAGCCAAAGTAGAGGTCCTATTTGGGGGCATTCTAAAGTACCATAAGAGTGGTAATTTTAATTTGACAAACTAATGTTTTTTTTTAAACTAATTTTAGTCTCTAGAAGTAGGAGGACTACTTTTTTAGGTTTAAAAGACCTAAACTTTATAAGTTATCTGGAGAGAAATTTAATTATGAATTTCTAGAAACTCAGTTCAAGAAAGAGTCTACCGAAATTCTTTCAATTAGAATTGGTATAAATCTATGGTTAGCCCCACAAATTTCGGAACATTGACCGTAGAATAGGCCAGGTCGGTTTAGAAGAATAACCTAAACTTGTTTAAGTCGCCCTGGGATGGCGTCGGCTTTTACTCCTTAAGGAAGGAATAGTTCGGGAATGGATTACGTCTGCTGCTGAAATTGATAAGACGAATTTGAGTATTTAAGGGGATAGGGATTCGGTTGTCAACACTAAAAGTCGTAAATTTGAGTCTATGTTATAGGGTGCTATGAAGGAATCAAATTCGATATCTAGAAAGTCTGAATATTCGTAGGATCAGTATCATTGATGTCCAATGGTTTTAAATTGTGACTCTCGAGTTATTGGTTTCGTCCAAAAAGTAAGAGTAGCCGTAGTGAGGGTATGGCGATGAAGATTAAGATAATAGAAAGGTAAAATAGTTCAGATAATTTCAATTTCTTGGTTTTCAAGTAAAAATCGGTTATAAGGGGAGTTAGTGTTTGGAATAATTAAAAATATAACCTACTAATGTAGTAATGAGGATGAGAATAAATATTGTGTGATCGTGGAAATACGTTAATTGTTCTATAAGTGGGAGCACTGTCTTGGAGTCCTAGGCTTTCCTCATGTTGGCATTTCTAAAAGAAGGTAGTTTCTTCTGGTAGGAGCTTAAATCCTATACATCTATCTGTCATTTTAGATAGTTAGAAATTAGGGGGGTTTCTGCAAAATCTGTGATCAGCGGTGGGAAAGGTTTCTGCCATTCAATGACGAAGGTAGGAAGGCCGGGCGAAGTAATGTTACGTTTTGATATTAAAGCTTCTCAAAAAAATAATTATGAATCAAAAAACAGCTACCAATGAAAATAGAGATCCGATGGATGAGATAATATTTCATGCTGCGTAGGGGGTCTGGGTAAGTCTGAATATCGTCGTGGCATGCCATTTAATCCTAGGAAGTGTTGAGGAAAGAAGGTTAAAGTTTACCCCCAAAAATATAGTAAAAAAGTGAGGTTTTAATCATGAAGAATTCAGAGAAAAAACCCGTGAATAAGGGGAATCAGTGAACAATACCTCCGAAAATTCCAAATACAGCTCCCCTGGATAGAACGTAGTGGAAGTGAGCTACAACGTAATAGGTGTCATGAAGAATAATTCGATTGAGAGTTTGCTAAGATAACTCCTGTTAAGCCACCTACTGGTAAATAAGAAAATAAACCTAAGGTTCACAGGGTGAGGGGAGGTATGAGAATTGAGGAGCCCCCTTGGAGAGTTCTTAGTCATCTGAAGATCTTAATTCTGTTGGGAAAAGCAATATTATGGTTGCTGATGTAAAGTATGCTCGGGTGTCTACATCTATACCTACAGTGAATATATGGTGAGCTCACACGAGGAATCCTAGAATTCCAATTGCTGTTATGGCATAGATTAAACCCCAGGTGCCGAATGCTTCTTTTTTGCCTGATTCTTGGTGAAAGATGTGTGAGACTATGCCGAAAGCTGGTAGAATTAAGATTTTAGACCTCGGGGTGCCCAAAAAATCAGAATAAGTGTTGGTAGAGAATAGGATCTCCCCCTCCAGCAGGGTCAAAGAAAGTAGTGTTTAGATTTCGGTCTGTAAGAAGTATAGTATTGCTCCCCGCTAGAACGGGGAGGGATAAAAGCAGAAGTACTGCAGTATGAAGACGGGTCATACGAATAAGGGTATTCGGTCTATGGATATCCCTCTGGTTCGTATATTGATTGCTGTAGTTATAAAATTTACAGCTCCGAGAATTGAGGAGACTCCGGCCAAATGAAGGGAGAAGATGCCTAGGTCGACTGATGCTCCTGCATGGGCGATTGATGCTGCTAGAGGAGGATAAACTGTCCACCCTGTTTTCCCACACCTCTCTCTACTATTCCCTTGTAAGGAGAAGGTGAGAGAAAATGGTAAAAGTCAGAATCAAGTTAGTATTATTTATGTCTGAGGAAGGCTATATCAGGGGCTCCAATATAAGGGGAACTAATGCACTTCACCCTGAAACCAAGGGCCCAATTAATGATTGTATAAACTATGAGAAAATCATTACGAGGCGTAGGGCATGACGATTAACATTATAAATTGAATCGTCTTCCGAGTTAATCTTCCATGTGTTTATGACCTAAGATTCGGTTTCTCGAATAATTGAGTCCTTAGGGAAGTGCCTATCTATAACCGGATGGCAAGGCCGGTTTCACATAACACAAAGTAGTAAAGTACGTGGGTAGCCGCTTCTTTTGATGATTTGTTGGAGTAAGAAATCAACGTTGCGTAGGCGTTTATATGAAAAAAATGACGTACAAATGCAAAATTTGAAGATGTATAGAATTTAGCTAAAGCTTAAGAGAATAGAATCTTGTATATAAAGTTAAGTTAAAAGGCTACATAAGCAAGTATTTCATATCAAAAGAGCTGTCACGTTTAATCAGCATTTATAGCTATTAAGGAGGTTTAAAATTTATAGGGTTAACGTAGTGTAGACATTATAATGTTTTAAGAGGTGTATCTTAGAAGAAAATCTTAAGAATTAGAAAGAAAGGGGTGGTCATACGTGAATAATAGGTGAATGATAGGCTTAAAGTTATCTTGCTTGAACTTTTATGTTTTATAATATGAAGGATATATGTGTAATCTTGAGTGTGAAAGAAGTAAATATAATAGAGGATAGATTTATAATAAGTCTAGTTTTGGTATTCGTCAGTAATGGAAGATTAAATATTGGTTTTAGGATCCAGATTTAGTAAATTATAAAAAGTTTGTGATTGAAATTTTGTGCCTATCAAGCAAATCGCGGTTAGACTTAAAAGCTTAGTAAAGGTGGGGGGGTGGGCGGTGGTGGGATATTCTTATGTTTAAAGAGTAAAATTTGAAATTTATAGTAATAAAAGGTGAAGAGTGGTTTAATTTTAGGATAATGGAAAGTTGGATTATAATAGGAAAGGATGACTCTATATCGGAAATTAAGGTATGAAACAGGAATATAGATACCCTATTTATACTTAAAAGATAAAAAGTAAAACTTGAATATTATGAGATATGTCTTTAAATTCTAAGAATTTGGCGTATTGTTAGTCCTTGTTTTAGAGAACCTGTTCTGTAAATGAATACGTATAATCTACAAAGCGAAAATCTTACATTACTCTTGTTTAGTACAGTTTGTAAACCGTCAATATTCAGATAACCTTTTTGGAGAGAAGTTATTGAAAATTTGAGAATGTAAGCGTATATTAGATCAAGTTATGCAGTTTATGGGTAGAAGAAGATGAGTTACATAAAGTTTTATTTTTATATTTATTACGAATCATAAAAGACATATGTTCAGGGGGTTTGGTACATTGTAATACATAATTTAGTAAGTTAGTGTGATTATGAGTACTAAAGTAATGTACATATCGCCCGTTCGCTTCTCGCTTTATAGTGGAATAAGATACGAGTAACATTGATAGTAGGTGTACTGAGAAGGTGTACTGGAAACCTAGAATTACTTTGGGTCAGAGTATATGCGTTAAATTTAGAATTTAATATATATAAGAAGAGACACTCTAGTAGTAAAAGTATTGAGGAGCAGTACTGTGGCTTTAGAATTGATGGAGAAAGAGATTAATGTTGATAGGTTTGTGTTTAGTCTAGAGTGGTCGTTTGTTAACTCTGTGGAGCGGTAATGATTTTTAGGTTAATATTCAAATTATCACGTGAGAGGGTCGCTAAATAAATGGGCTTTCTGGGGTTACACCTGTCAGCAAGACTCAGTAGCCTTATTTTCGATTGCTATAAATTGTTTGTAAAAGAGACAGAATAGTCTACGCGGTAATATCATAATTTTTTAGCTCAATTAGTAGATTTGTCGCCGGTATCAAGTTTATGTATGTGCTTAAATATATTGGTAGTGTTTTTCTTATGATTCTTAAGATTAGTGGATTATTTGAATATAGTAAATGTTATTTTTTTTTAATGTTGTTTGAAATTAAGGGTCTTATCTTTGTTTAAGGGCCAGGATGGGCTTCAAATTGTAAATATTCTTTATTAGGGAGTCTTTCGTGCTGTACACAGACTAATGTTCCATATGAGTATAGAGGTTAAGCTTTAATTTAGTTATTTCTACTGTGTAATTTAGTTTGGAAGATTTTAGTTCATGAGAATTGAGATATGTTGGTAAATCAGGAAAGAATGTGGTTTGTATTGATCTAACAGTTGTCATATACTATATGTTTGGCTTTGTGTTTCTTGTTTGGCAAGATAAATCGCACATCCTTTGATTTTGCAGAAGGAGTGGCTGAGAGTTTGGAGTTCTGGTTATGACATGAGTATAGGGAAGAGGGTGGGTGCGGGGAACTTTAGCCCGCGACTTGATGTGATACGATACAATTATGTATAATTGGCTTTGAAAAAGTGTTTCTGTCTCTATATTCTTTAAATTTTATTTTTACTCTTAGAGCATAAAAATTAATTTTAGTGTAAAACTAATTATATAGTTGATGTGGTACTGGAAGATTCTTCCTTTAAATGCTTTCAAAACATTAGTTTTAAAGATATAACTAAATAGGCCATTTTAGAAGAAGGTCTTGTTAAATAAGGGGGATAGCCAAAGGGTCAGTAATATAATAGGAAATAAATGTCGATTGACGAGATAGAGCTTGAACCCTGTGAAAATATAATGAATCCTCTATCAGAGCACGAGCTACACGAATCCATGTTAATAAAAGATTGTGGGAGAAAGAGTTCAAAATAGAAGCTGGTTTAGGATAAAAGGATAAAGGCCTCGGAATTTCTGATAGGAGAGGTGAATGGGTGAGGAGAGTCAAAGGATCGCAATCTGTAAAATATTAAAGGCGATAACACCTCCTAGATTTGTTTGGGATGGATCGAAGGAGTGGGCGTACTGGCAAATAGAAAATAGTCATTTCAGGTTGAATAGGAGTGTACGGTGTAATAAGGGTTTAGCACAGGGGTTAAAATTAATCCAGGGTCTCCGAGTAAGTATGGGGGTTTAGGAGAGTTAGGAGGACAAAAGGAGTAAAAGTATAGATTAGGAACCCGTACAATATCTTGTAAATCGTAAAGTAAGTGGTGGAAGGGATTTTGTCTAGAGAAGGAGGTTACTCCTAAAGGGGTGTTGGCTCCGAAGTGGTGGATGAATAAAATATGGATAGGGGAGTGTGCTTAGCAGCAATTAGGAGAATGGACAGCAGAAAAGCTGAATGTAAAGGAATGCGAGTTAAATGCGGTGGCGTCATTGCAACTGCGAACGCCCCGACCTAAAATATCCATTGGACTTAAATCTGTGCCAATATATAAAAGGGATGGCAGAAATAAGTTTTGTATAACGTGGCACCCTAAAATACTGATATTTGTCCTCAAGGTAGGACATAACCTAGAAAGGCTGTGGCTATTGTTTAAAAAACAGAATAGAACCGCAATCCTCCAAGCGTGAGGAAAAGACGCAAAGACAGCTCGTAATTAATACCTCGTCCGATGTGGGAGAAGATACAGATAAAGAAAAAAGGAGGCAGCCCAATTATGCATGAAGTGTGCCGACAAATCACCCGTAATTTAACAGTCACGGACAGATGTGGGCTACGTTTCGAAAGAAGCTAGTCAATATAGCGGGTAAAAATAATTGAACAAAATAGTCTGGTTGCGATCTGAGCTAATAGTACATAACACCTAAGAGGGGATCCGCCGAAATTTCAAAATTGAGAAATGTTAGTAACAGAATTGGACATATCTAGGGGCTACGAGTGCGGAATTACGAGTTTTAAGCAAGGATGGGATTTACGTAAAGGCGAAGATCATAAGGTTTGGGAGAGTGAAGATTAGAGTAATTAAAAGAGGAGATTAAGGGTGGTATGATGGTATTAGTATTGAGGGTTTCTGTTGTTAACTATAAGTTTCTTTAGATGGGTTTTTCCCTAGAGCGTTTAACTCCAGAATCATAAGCATTGTTGAAATGTTTTACTAAGGTTGGGAATTATCATTATTATAATGTGTTTGGGTTTATGGGAATTGACACTGTCAGGGTTTGTTTAGAGGTGTTGTTATGTAATATTTTTTTTAGTGATGGGTTTGCGTTGAAGGGGCTTCAGAGTTATCGTTATTGTCCTCTATTTCGCTCCACATGGATAATGATTATTTTAGGGGATTTGAAGTTTTTAGTATGTTTAAAGTTTTTGGTGTTTAATGTTGGTTTTAATGGGGTTTGGGAGGGAATTGAAGGGCTATTTCGAGGTGGTATTATTGATAATAGTGCTTTATGGGATTGTTACATAATAACCATGATTGTTTGTTCTGTTTGTCCTGGGTATGTAATGAGGGTTGATTATTTAAGATATAAGTTTGTTGATTGTATATAAGTGTTTGGATTGTAATATTAATAGTTTCAGAGAACTGGTAGTAAAGAAAATAGTATACATTTTTGTGTGGGGTTGGGATGTTGGGGGTTTTGTAATAGTTTAGCCTTATACTTTTTAGATCATAAAATTATTTAATGATCTACATTAGATTTGAGAGATCTCATGGTTTCCATACTTGTATTATAAGTTGGGTTGAGGTGCTATCAACCTGAGTACGAATATCAGGCTGGATTTTTAATACATTTTGAGTTTGTTCATATAGCTTTATTTGCTTCTAATTATAGGCATTTCCATTGTTATTTCTTTATTGAGGTTATATAAAAGTGAAGGAGATTAAACATGGATGTTACTATCGGAGTAATTTGGACTAATCAGGGACTAGTTGCTGTGGAATTTTTGTATAGCTGTGTTTTGCGTTATGGTTAAATAGAACTGTTTTGTTTATATTTCATTTAATGGTTGCACTAAGGCCGCAGTGGAGGCACCCGTGTTGCGGGGTCGTATAGTATTGGCCGGGTGTTATTGAAGTTAGGAGGTTATTACGGTTTAATTCGATTTTTGGGGTGTTTTACAGAGGTAAAATAAATATTTTGTGGATGTGAGTGAGTCTTGGATATACTAGAGGTGTTATTGTTAGTTTAATATGGTTTGCGTATAAGTGGAAATGAAATCTTTATTGCTTTTATTCGATTTCTGTGCTCATATGGTTTAGTGTTAAGAGGGTGTGTTGTTAGGTAGGAGGGATGAAGTGTTTAAATGGGGCTGTAGTAGGTGATGGAGAGTCATGGTTTTATGTTCTCAGGTTATTGTTTTAGGCAAGATATATGTACATCTATGAGCGGTTAGGGAGAGGCGAAAGATTTTTGATAATAGGAAAGAGGTGCTAAATGTTTATACCGAATATAGTTTATGGTGGTTTTTTGATTAGTTGCAGGAAATATAGCTGCATCGTACCAGATCTTTAAAGTGGGGTAGATTAAGGGGTGAGGAGAGATTAGTTAATTATTAGAGTGTGAAGATGAGGAAATTAATTAGAGGGTAGAGTAAGTGGATAAGTTTTGTCATTTTTTCAGGCTTGTTATACATTATATATGTAGTTCATTAAGGGAGCAATGGGTTTATGTTTTAAATGCCAATGTATTTCTTGTCGTTCTTGAAAGGTAGTGAGTCGGGTGGGGGCGGGGTTTAAAATTCATAGAGGTTCCGTAATACATCATGATTGTGAAGGGTTCATTAATTTTGTGCGATCTATAGGAGTAAGGATGGCTGATTTAAAGGCGTAGGATTGTAAATTCTGATGTGCAGAAGTTTGTACTTTCTTGTCCAATTAAAGGTAAGATTTAAAAGATATTACTTTATGACAGCTTAAGGATGTTAGTCTGAGAATTTAACTTAAATCTAGATAACTACAAAGTATGGATGGGATAAAAAGTCCGATTATATTGATTGAGGTGTACAAGGAAGATTGGGAGGATTAATGGTTATATTAAGGGGGATGCCCCATTTTATGTTGGGTAGAGGATAATTGATATAGAGGATAAAGAATTCCGATGTAAAAGTAAATGAGTTTACTACTAGAGAAGAAAGAAGGAGAATAAATAAAGGTAATTAGAAGGATGATTGATTATTTTCTTGGGTAATATATTCATTAATAGTAGGAATGAAAACTGAAAAAGTGTAAGGGCTCCTAGAGAATAATAGGTTATTTGACGAGATGTTTTTGGGAGGGGGACGTATGTTTGCGTTAATTAGTGAGGAAAAAAATATGTCATGAGGGGGGGCGGATGCGAAGTGGCAAGGCACAGAAGCGGGAGATAGAGTGATATAAGAAAGTAAATATTCAGGAGGTCTCATTTAATAAGGCATTGGCAGTAAAAGATTCATGATATGATGATTGAAGATGAGTAGGTCAAGATTTAATTCGGTAGGATTTCTGATTGAGTTCCCCCCCCCTAGTGCCCACTAAGTAGCAAAGAGATCCAGAACAAAAAAAAAGGAAGCATGTTGTGTGATAATACTCTGAGGATAATAAGAGATACAAGAATATTGGGCATAGTTTTGATTGTTATGAGTAATTAAATAACCTTGGGTTCAATAGACCTCCTATGACTATGTGGGAAATCAAAAATGGTGAGAGGGGCAGCCTTACGTTTAAGGAGAAGAGCTAAGGAAATAAAATGAAGCGAGACTATTGGAATTAAAAATTGTTAAGGTTGAAGATAAAATAGAATGATGGCTGATCCAAAGGGGCCGGGATTAAGAAATTTTTCCCGGGGAGGCTTTCAAAGGAAGCTGTTTTTTCTTTTGAGGGGTTTAAAAAGGGATGAATGATATAAAATTTTAAATTTTAAGCCCAATTCGGGCTGAAAATCACGGGGAAGAAGAAAACGACCGGGAAAGGGCCCCAACAAAATTTGAGAACATAAAAATGTTTTATAAGGTAGAATGAAATTATAAAGAGAGATTATTTCTCAAAAAGGAGTATGAGCCCTTTAAAGCGGAAATTTAGCTACTTTATTAATATGTAAAGTTTTCGGGGCACAAAAAAGGTTGACCTTTTCCGGGATTGGTCGATTCCATTTAGATAAAGAGTTTTTAGGGTTTTAAAAAAGGGGTAAGGGAAAGGGGTTTGGGTCTTAAAGTATCTTAAATTTTCCCTCTTTTAATATTTTGTTTTTTTCCTTAGAAGTTTTAAAAGGGGGGAAGAGGAGTAAGTTGTCTAAAAAAAAAAAATGAAAAACTTGTAAAGGGGGGTTTATTTTTTTTTTTTAGTATATATTATAAAAATTTTTTTTAAAATGGAAGTGGGTATTAGGTATAATTGAAGGGGTTGAGCTAAATTTTTATCTATACTAAAGGGCAAAAGGGATGAAAATTGATTTCTCCCGATTAATACACCTATAAGTAAAAACCCCTCGTGAAAAGGGGGATTCAACTTATATTTATTTAAACGTCTCCTTCCTAGTTTCCCCCTTTTTTCACGAAGATATTTCCCACAGATGGGTCATTGAAGAAGATAAATGAAGCTGTTTCTTCTTTATAATTTAAATTTTTGAAGAGATACACTGAGAAAGAGAAAATGAGTGGGCAGTGAAAATTTTAGGGGGTTAAAAATAACTAAAAGAGACAGTTTGATATATACAGAAATTTTTTATTATGTGCTAGCTTCAAGGGATATAAAAAACCTTTAAAGAGATAGATAAAAAACCTGTGCGAAGATACAAATTGAGTTAAATTTTATAAATGATTTAAAGGATTATTAAACAGTGAAAAATAACTAAAAAAGTGGCTTATATTTTAATAATTTTATTTGTGGAAATTTTTACTAACTTCAAACAAATAAATACTTTTTAAATTGATAGAAAAATAAAACCGGCGAAAAATACCCTATAATGGGCATATAATACTAATGGGTTAAAATGAATTTTTTAGAAATTTTTTTAATGATTCGAGAAGGATTTACTTAAAAAAAATGTATAAAATTTTTAGACATTAAAAGGGGGGAGGAAAAAACGTAAGATTAAAAACCAGTTTTTTTATGAAGATCGAAAATTTATTTGTTTGAAGATTAAATTTTTTAGATTCAAAGTAAAGCTAAAGATTTAGCATTTCACTTACGTTAAAAGGGTTTTCCGAGGGGGGACCCAAATTTTTGGGTTTTTATGAAGACCC
>NW_026474377.1:0-29267 GCF_026875155.1 Cherax quadricarinatus
TGGGACAAATATATATGGGGGGGGCGGGGTTTGATTTGTCAAGGGGTTCGGATTATTTCTTGAGTAGTTTAGGTAATGTCGTTTTGAAAAGGACCTGCCTCGAGGGCCAGTAGCCTTTGCAGTTTCCTACATTTTTATTTTCTTAGAAACTACTACACCACCCCTACGCACGCATCACCTCACCCTGACTCCCCCATTATAAGTGTTTTTCTTAGTTTTCCGTATTAGGACTAAGAAGCCATCGTGCGAAACGTTTCTTTAATAAATTCCAAACTTACAAAAGTGTTTTTTTTCCACATACACTAGAAGCTGAATTCTCACTAAACGGGAAAACAATTCCTAAAAACGCGGAGATCGGGGATTGCTAGCCCTATATACAGCTTTTAAAGTGGTCAAAAGAATATTAAATAATAATTACTTTTAAAAACCAACGAAAATTTTAACTGAAATTAATTGAAAAAAAGGGAAAAAAAAAAAGACGGGGGGACTGATGATGCAGTAATTTCAATTTTAAAAAAAAACCAAAAAAAAATTTTCTGCTTATTTGGGCTTTTTTTGGAAAATCTTATGAGTTCCCCGACCTAAAAAGTAAATTCAGGGCCCGGGGATTTACATTCTTTTTCTTCTAACCATTAATGTGCGTATTTTAACTTATAACTTTTAAAAATACTCGCTCTTCCGTGCAATTTTTGTGTCTATTTTCACCTCAAGTCGTTGTGTCCTATTTTATTTCTTCAATCGCCTGTCATAGCTCCCTAAAGCCTTTCTGTCCGACCCCTTTCTCAAGTCATAGCTTCCCCGTTCCACTTGACTTCACTGTTGTTTCCCATTCTGATTCATTTTTGGCCACAAAATTTGATAACAATTACTCAAAAAACCGAGGAGCCCATTTGGCGCCGGAAGGGAAACCAAATAAGATGAAAATCTTTTTGTAAACCCTTTGGGGCCCCGAATACATTCACTTACTCAAGGGAATTTGAAAAAGGGTTCGGGGGTATTCAAAATTTTCAAAAACCGTTTTTAAAAAAATTACCAATTTTAATTAAAAGAACAACAATTTGCTTTTTAAATAAAACAAAGCAAATGATTTATGACAAATCTTTTCTTTAAATCGAATGGTATACATTTGAATAGTTTACGGGGGGTGCAATTGGAAACACGTGGCCACACACACACAACCACCTGCGAAGGCTGGCTCCCTTTGGGCCCAAAACCTAGCTTTAGCTGGGGCCCCAAAGGGTTTGGACCATTGATACTTGGTAAAACACGGGGTTTCCTTGTTCCAAGGTTCGTGGGTTCGAGTCCCCGTCGACCTGAGATTAGTGTTTGTGAATAATATTTTAAATAAAATGTATAAAATTAAAATATTATATATTATAATAATATAATATAATATATATATATAAAATATATAATATATGTCGTGCCAAATTTGGCAAACTTGCGATTTTACTTAAATAGCAACGCTCATCTTGCCATAAGGACAATAAAAATTTTGTATCCCAAAAATTTTCCAAAAATCATTCTGAACCTAACGAAAAAAATTTTTGATTTATTTGTTTATTACTAAAAAAATTTTGAAACGATTTAAAATATATTTATTTGGGGTTAGGCAAAAAAAATTGCTCTTTTTAGAAAAGGGTTTGGGTAGTTTTCTAAATTTTTTTGGGTGCAAAATTTAAAAATTTTTACTTTAACTTTAATAAAAAATAATTTTTAAACTATAAAAAAAAAAATTTCAGAAAGGATTTAAATTTTTAAAATGATTTTCTTGCTAATTGACCATTTTAAAATTTTGGGCACGACATAATATTTATAATATATATATTAATATAATATATATATAAAATTATTAATATATTATATATATAATTATTGCAATAAGACAAGTAAACGGGTATTTTAAAACTGCAAAAAAACCCACTTAAAGATATGAAATTTCAAGCGCTTCGTGACTACTCCTTGTCAAGGAATAATATTTCCTTGAAAATGTGAGTAGTCACAAAACGTTTGGAATTTCCTACTTTTTCACGGGTTGTTTGCATATATAATATATAAATATATATATATAATATAATTTATATATTTATATATATTTTTATACATATATCTAAAAATATATATATTTTTAAATTTATTATATAAATATATAATTAATATATATATAAAAGTCGTGCCGAATAGGCAAACCCGATCTTGGGTTTAAATAGCCCCTCCTTTGCCATAAAGGACAAGCGAAAATTTGGTATGCAAAAAATTTCGCCAAAATCATTCTGTACCTAACGAAAAAAATATATTTCACTGTTTTGTTTAGTATTAAATTACTGAAAACAAATCTAAAATAATTTAGTTGGGTTAGGCTAAAAAAAATTGTTCTTGTTATAAAAAGGGGTTAGGTAAGTTTCTAAGATTCTTTTGGAGAAAAATTTAAAAATTTTTTACATTAACATTATAAAAAAAAATCTTTTAAACGTAAAAGAAAAATTTTTAAAAAGGACTTAATTTTAAAAATGAGTTTTGCAATTTGACCTTTTACATTTTCCACGACATATAAATATATATATATATATATTATAATATATATAATATATATATATTATATATATATATATACTTTATATATTATATATATTAAAAATATATATATATATAATATATATAATATATATATATATATATATATATCTGTAAATTTTAATAATAATATATATAAATAAAAAAATATAATTATATTATAAAACAATATTTTAATAATATATAAATATAATATATATAATAAAATATATATAAATAATATATATAAATATATTTGGTGTGTGTGTTGTGTGGTGGTGGTAAAACTGGTCAATTAGCAAGAAGTCATTTAAAATTAAGCCCTTTTCTAAAATTTTCTTTTATCGTTAAAGATATTTTTTTTTTTCATTAATGATAGTAAATATTTTTAATTTTTCACCAAAAGAATTTAGAAAACTTTCCTAACCTTATTAAATAAGAAAAATTTATTTTAGCTTTAACCCAACTAAATATATTTTAGATTTTTTTACATAATTTTCTACAAACAAACAAGGAAAAATAATTTTTTTCCGTTAGGTTCAGAATGATTTTGGGGAAATTATTGCTACACAAATTTTCACTTGCCAATGGGGAAAAATGAACGTTGCTATTTTTAACCAAATCGCAAGTTCGCCTATTCGCATGACATATATAAATATATATATATATATTATATATATATTATATAATATATATTATATTATATATATAAATATTATATAATATAATGCAAGGAATTCGCGAAGCATGCGATATAATATATTTTATATATATATAAATATATATATATATATATATATATATAAATATATATAATTATAAGTAGGGAGTAGGGGGGCAGACAGCAACCATCCAGGGGGGTCTACCATTCTGCCAAGTGAGGAAAACGAAAGCCCGTAATTTTTTTTAAAAGATGGGGGATTGCTGGTGTCTTTTGTCTTCTCAAAATATCAAGATTACAAACGTCTTGCCACTTCTTCTTTCCTTTTGGTTACACTACACATACATGTACAAGCATTGGACACACCCTCTGGGTTTTCTTCTATTTTCTTTCTAGTTTTTTGTTCTTTTTTATTTTTTTCTTTTCTCCATGGAGAAGTGGCACAGAAAATTTTTCCCCGAACCATGCTGTTGTAAGGGGCAACTAAAAACCCGGGGCCAAGGGCAAGTAACCCCTTTTCCTGATTTATTACTAAATTAAAAGGGAATTTTGTTTTTTCCCTTTTTGGGCCCCCCCGCCCGTGGGGATACGGCCCGGGGTGTTGAAAAAGAAAGAACAAAATATAATATATAAATTAAAATATATTATATATATAATATAATATATATAATATATAATATAATATATATAATATATATATATACAGAATCTAGAATTTATGAGGGAAAAAAGTGAGTGGTGCACTTAGGAGTCTTTTAACAAAAACTTGTCCTGGGGGCAAAGAGGGGGAAATTTTGAGAGTATAGTTTTACCCCGCTCTTTTATGGGTGGAAGCGGGGTGAGAATGTTGCAGCGAGGAGAAGGTGGGGGCAGTGGAGATGTCATGTCTGATGGGAATGTGGGTGTGAATAAAGCAAGAATTCGTGTTTGGAATTAGGAGGGGGGTGCGGGGATACCAAAAAGTTGTCCCCGAGGGCTGAGGAAAGGGTTTAGGGGGTTCGGACATGTAGAGGAATGGGGCGAAACGAAAGACTCAAGATGGGATCAGTCTTATGGAAGAAGGCGGGGGGGTCGGGCCCAGAAGGGTTGGGGGGAGGGGGAAAGGAGGTTTTTTTTTTGCGAGGGGGGTTGGGCTTTCCCGCAGGCACGTGACGTGTTTGATAGGAGTAAAGGAGACAAATGGTTTTTAATACTTTACGTGCTGTGGAGGTGAGCAAAGTAACATTTAGAAGGGGCAGGAAAACCCGGGAGCCGGGCTGAGTCCGGGGAAGGGGAAATACATTTCCTGCACCTGAAGGAGGGGGGGTTAATGTTGCAGTTTAAAAAATTTTTAAAGCACCCTTTTGGCAAAACATATGGGGTGAAGATTTGAAAGTTTTTTTTTTTCGGCCCCCTCCCTTGGGGGGAATCGGCCATGTGATAATAAAAAAAAAAATATAATATATTATATTCATAATAATAAAAAATATATTTAATATATATATATTATAAATTCAAATATATATACATATATAATATTTAAAAAATATATATATATAAATTTTTATATATATAATATATATATAAAAATATATATATAAATTAATAGACAAACCCAAAGTTCGTTTTCACATCTATGGAGAAATACAACACACACACACACACACACACAAAACCACACAACAACAATCCAAACCAAACCCCACACACCCATCGCTCTGTTTCCCCCCCCCGCACCACGTTACAGTATTTAAAAAGAAGTTGAAGGTTTGGTACACAAATGCGGACGGATTAACGAATAAACAAGGAATGGCAAGAAAAATCAATGAAATCCCCAGACATCATAGCAGTTACAGAAACAAAACTCACGGAGACAATAACAATGCAATCTTCCCACCGGGAAAAAATCATAGGAAAGAAAAGGGGGAAAGGGGGGGGGGGGTTTCTCTGCTGTAAAAAAAAGATGGAAATTCGAAAAATGGAGGCATAGACAGCGGGAAAAGAACACATAGTAGGTCACTCATTTTGGGGGGCACAAGGTGGTCATTTCAGGATGTATAATCCCCACGAACGCAGGAGGCAAGAAGGAAATGAAGGAGCAACCCGGCAAGGTGGCACACTTGCTGAGGGACAAAAGAGCTCACTCCAGCAAACAAAGTTCTGGTTATGGGAAATTTCAACCACGGGGAAATTGACGGAAAACCTGAGCCACAGGGGTCCCGAAATATGGAGAGCCAAAATTTTTGGACGGGGTGCTGGAAAAATCTCATCCCAACATGTTAAGGACACTACCAAGTGAAGGGGAGGATAACCAGCAAGATTGGACCTGTGTTCACCCGGGCTTTTCAACTTTGGGGACATCACGTTGAGAGTCCCCAGGAGCTGCGACCAGTTTTTCTTCTTTAATAATGAGAGTTGCAAGTGGGAGATAACAGGAGTTGAATGGGAAAAACCTGACTAAAAAGAGGGGACTCATAGGGTTGAGGAATTCCTGCAGAAGGTTCCGTGGGACATAAACTGGCAGAAACCAGTAAACAAAATGAGGGAATATGTAACAACAAAATAAAAGGAGAAGTGGAAAGGCTTTTTCCCCAAAGGGCAAGAGAAACAAGGGGAAAGACCAGAAACCCCGGGTTTTACCCGACGGTGTAAGAGGCAAAAAAAAAAATGCAATGAGAAGGGAAAAAAGTACAGAAGGCAGAAAACACACAAAAATGGGGAGATCAGTCGCAGAGCCGGGAACGAGTATGCACAGGAAGGGAGGGAGGCCCAGCGACAGTAGAAAATACCTAGCATCGAAAATCAAGACGACCCGAAACTGTTGTATAGCCACATCAGGGGGAAGACAACATTAAAGCCAATCAGATAAGGACAAAGGGGTGGAGAACTCACAAGAAATGACAGGGTATGCAGGAGCAACAGGTTTTTAAGGAATTTTTTACAGTAGAGACGGGAAGGGCGGGGGAAAACACACAGAAGGGAACATAAAAGGGGGAATATCCCAACAATTGTTGGATGACATAAACAACCGAGGGGGAAGGGCAGAAGCTCTATGACCTTGATACCTAAAAGGCAATGGACCGGACATCCCCCCTGGGTCCTAGAAAAGGGAGCAGAGATGCTGTGAGTGCCCCTAACCCAATCTAACACATCCCTTGAAACGGGGCAACTACCGAAAATGGAAGACACAAAGAAAATCCCCTATTTAAAAAAGGGAAACAGAAATAGCACTAAACTACAAACCTGTGCCCTCTGACATTTTGTGTGCAAATCAAGGGAGATCATCAGGGGGAGAGGGGGTGGAACACCGGAACGGAACAAATTATAAATGAAAACCACATGGGTTCAGGGAAGGGCAAACCCTTTAAAAACCTCCGGGAGTTTTAGACAAGGTAACAGAAGTAAGACACGAAAAGGGGGGGTGGGTTGATTGCGTTTTCCTAACTGCAGGAAGGCCTTGACACAGTTCCCCACAAGAATTAGTCAGAAGCTGGAGGATCGGGCGCATAAAACAAGGGGGGCACGCAAGGATTGGGGAATCCTGACAGGGAGGCAGCAACGAGTCAGGGTGCGTAAGGGGTCAAGGGGGCCCCTGTACGAGCGGGGTCCCACAGGGTCTTCTAGGACCATGCATTTTTGATAATGCGAACGACATAGGGAAAGGGGAAATAGACTCTAAATGTCCATTCGCAGATGATTAAAATTATGGAAGAATTAAATGGGACGAGGATGAGCAGACTAAAAGAACCTGGACGGGCGGGACATGGGGTCCAAAAATTTGGCTTCTCGAATTCAATCCTGCCAAATAAAAGTCAGAAATTGGGGGAGGGCAAAGAAGACCGCAGACAGAGTATAGCTGGGTGGAAAAAGACTACAACCCCCGGGGGAGAAAGCCTTGGGGGTACCATAACACCAGACCACCGGGGCACACACAACCAAATAACTTGCGCAAGGGGCGCCTGGAAAACCGAAATAGCGTTCCGAACCTTAATGAAAATCGTTAAGACCGACACTTTATGTTAGGCCCATACGGAGTATGCACACCAGTCGGAACCCACACCGGGCAAGCACTCAAAAAACTTAGAAAAATACAAAGGTTTTGCAAAAAGGCTAGTCCCAGAGCTCAGGGGAATGTCTACGGGGAAAAGGTTGGGGAAAAATGGGACTGACGACACTGGGGGACAAAAGGGGCGGGGAACAGATAACGACATACAAGATACGCGGGAATAACAAGGTGACAAGATAGGATTTCCAGAGGGGGGACACAGAAAAAAGGGGGTCACAACGGAAGCTAAAGACTCAGACAGTCACGGGGATTTAGAAGTATTTCTTCATCATAAGTCGCAGGAAATAATAGCCAGCAATAAAATAGTGGGGGGCAGGAACCTACATATTTTTAAAAGGGGTAAAAACAAAGCTCAGGAAGCAAAAGGGGGAGAGGATCAGTACGATCATGAAGAGGGGGGGGCCGGGAGCGAGTCTCGACCTCTGCAACCACAATTAGTGAGAACCCGGGAGCAGCAGTACTAACAAACTAAAATTTGTAAACCCAGAGCGGTTGAAGTCTCGTTAATAGGAAGCAGGGGAAATTAACCTATTCTGAACCAATTTTCATGAATTGTCATTGCCACATGTTTTGGGGTTGGGGTTGTTCCGGGTGTTGTTCCAGGGTGTTGTTCCAGAGTTTTTGGTGCCATGTGTTGTCCCACGGTGCCCAAAAGACAGACACTAAAAGTTTTTTTTAAGCCTTACTTGGGGTTTTTAAGTTCTCTTGACGGGTGAGTACAGGTGAAACTCTGTTTTAATGTTTACATGCAGTCGTAGGGGCGGAGTGTGTCACGCAGTGGCAACTTTGACTCACCTAGGGAGGTAATTTTGTGCTTTAATGAGGTTTCTTGGGGTTTCCTCAACACCACTTAATAACTCAAGAGCTATATGCTCCAGGCGAATGCTTGTCAAGGGTTTAACTTTCCCTTTTTGTGACTTGCCAGGGGGGGGAAACTTCCTGGGGGTGGTCTTTTCCAAGGGTGAACATCCTTTGGGATGGCTTTCTCGGGGAAATGCCCTATTTTGAGCTTGCCCTAGAAGAAACTACGTCCAGTCTCTACCTAAGAGGTTTCTATGGTGTCCCTTTCCCCGGAGGAAACTCCCCAATTCACACCTTGTTGGAATATGAGGAAAATTTAAAAAAAAAACTACCTCGTAGCAATTGCGTTTTTTCTTGGTCTCTTATAAATTTTACAGGTTTGGCGATGATCATGTTGTAGAGTAAGTCAGATATTTGCATGTATTGGAGCTTGGGACAGCTGACCCTCCCAGTAATGTTTCCCAGGGCCCACCGCAGGAAACCTTAATAGTTTTTTGAGTCCCGTTCCTTTTTCCTTTTCTACTTTCCCCAACTTCTATTACCTCCAGCCGCTTCCGTACATCCCTTTCATTTCTGCTACCCCTATCTTCCCCAAGCTTTCCCCGCTTACCCTTTCATCTCCACCCTTTCCCTTTCCATTACCGCCATGTCGCTTCGCTTTTTTCCCCCCAGTTACTTTCACTTGCTTCCCTTCCCCCTCACTTCACCCCCATCCACTCCCTGCGGAGTGATTTTCTTTGAGAGACGTTAAAGCACGATATTTTTTGTGTTTATTTTTTTGTTGATGCTTTCGGTAAGAAACAAATTAAACTTAATGGGTTCGAAAATATGAAGACGTCAGCACAAATATTAGTGTCATAATTTACCGTCAAGAAGGGACATCTGAGAACTAAAATTTATATAATAAAAATTTTAAAAAGAACTTTGGGCAACATTGTCTTTTTCATTTTTAAAATATCAGTTTTTTCAACCAAAAATTTAAGAGCGAGGGCAAAGAAATTTCGAAGATATTCATCTTAAAACAAAATTTTAAAGTCGACTTTACGTTTTTTTGCCCCTTTGGGGAATGCTGCTTACCCCGACGAAAAAATGTGAATTTAGAGCTAGAAACACTTGGCCCTTTCCAAAACGGGGGGGGAGGCAGGGGGAGGGGGGGCACATGAAACAATGAAACTTAACCTTAATAAAAGTTAAAAAAAAAGTTTTAAAAAATGTTAAAATAAAGTATCATGTAGTTACCCGTTGCTGGGTTAGAAGGTCACCCATAACAGTTCAAGCTTCACGGAAAAAACAGGGGAGGCCGCCACTGAGGGGATGGGAGGTACCCTTTTATCTCTTGATCTAAGGAAAAAAAATATACTTTGTTTTTTTTTCGTGGGGGGATAAAAGCAGATTATCTCCCTCCCCCAGGCACTCTATAACCCCCTGGGGCATGCTTTTCCCTGAAAATAAAAATAAAATAAAAATAGAAAATGAACATATTTTTATTATTATTATATTTTATTATTATTTTTATTTTATATTATTTTAACTATTGCGTATTTTCTGTTTATTAAGCCCCTTTTTCTGGGTTTCGATTATTTTATTCTTTGAAACAAAAAATTTTAAAATCTTTCTTTGCTCATCAGTGAGACGGGATATAATAGTCTCAAGAATTTTTAAAAATTTTAATCAAGGAAAAACGAGTATTTTTAAAAATTTTCTCCACACATCCTTCATACGGGAAAGTCCTCTACACTTCTTTCAAAACGTTTTTTTTCAAAGGTTTGGGCACCTTTAGTTATGGTCAGCTGGAAGTTACCTTTCCCCAACCATCCCCGGAGACTTATAACCTTTAGTTTGGCACTGGGAAGGGTTTAAACCCTTTCCCGGGGAATCCATCCCCAAATCTTATCACCTTAATTATGGTCACTGGGAAGGTTGACCCTTCCCCAGACCATCCCAGATCTTACACCTTGATTTGGTCGCTGGGCTGTTATTTTACACAACGAAAATGCGCCCCCAATTCCCGTGTCTTTTCCCGATGTACAAAGTGTAATGTCGTTCACATTATTACATAATATATAGGAAGTGTTTAAAATTTTAGAGTATGCTAAGATTTATTAAAACATTATTAAATTTTTTTAAATTTCAAAATTAATTCAGCTTATTTTGTAATATTTATTATTAAAACAATTTAAATACACTATTTCTAAAAAAAAAAACTAAAATTTAAATTTAGAAGTAAATGAAAGCGATGAATAATAAGACATGCTAATTACTAATAAATTTTAAAAAATCAGTTAATTTTGTACTTAAGTATATGTAGATGAAAGGTTCAAGAACCGACAAATTTGAAAAATTAGACCATGGTAACACGCTTATCTTTTAATGAGGGGAAAGTTTTTGCCAGAGATCAGTTTGTGTTATTTCCCCCTTGCGAATTCCTGCAATTATATATATATATAATATATATAATATATATATAATATATATAATAATAAATATTATAATATATAAATATATATATATAACAACGGCCGTTTTTTTTCTCCCCTCGAGGCAGGGGGACCCCAAAAGAAAATTTTCACCATCATCACACTATCATGTCTTTCCAGAGGCTCCGGATACGATAGTTTTTAAAGTCATCTAAACACAAATACCTAAACCCCCCCGGTTTAGAGTGCGGAAAAATACTTTTTCCCCCTCCAAACTCAATCCGGCTAAATGGTTTTTCCCCAATCCCGCAAAAAATATTTCTCGCTCTCACCCAACAGCTCGTTTAAACTCCGAAAACCCTTTGTCTCCACTCATCCTTTGTATCCTCTTTTCTTTGGATGCCGACATTTTTATTTATAATAACTTTTATCTTCCTAGAATTCAAAAATCCATCATTATAAAGTGGCCTAATTTTGGTCTATGGAGAAGTTCGCAATCCTTACATTTTTTACATTTCTTTTACACAAACTTAAAATCATTCCATCTTTTTTTCCAGCTAGGGCAAAAAATTTACTTTAAAATTGTTTTAAAATCTAAGCCTTTTAACTGTAAATTTTGTCTACTGGATTTGCCTTTCAACACCTTCAAATTTTTCTCTTTGTAAACATCGAATAATTCATTGTGGAATTTTTTCTTATATTTTTGTAAGAAACGTTAATTTTCCAACTTTCCAACTCTAAGCTTATTTTGCCTGGAAAATATGTATATTCAAATCTTCATTCCTTTTTTAAAATCTTTCTGTCTCTGTCTTCCTGCGGGGTGTGTGTGTGTGTGTGTGTGTGTGTGTGTACTTACCTAGTTGTACTCACCTAGTTGAGGCTGCGGGGGTCGAGTCCAAGCTCCGGGCCCCGCCTCTTCACTGGTCGCTACTAGGTCACCCTCCCTGAACTGTAAGCTTTATCATACCTCTGTTGTGTGGTGTGGTGTGTGTGTGTGTGTGTGTTGTGTGCGTGTCTGTGTTTCGGGTCTTCTCTCTCTCCCCTCCTCTCTTTCTTTACACGGGGTTTGACAAGGTTAGGTTAAGGATCCCTAGCTTTATTGACAAGTTATTTACAGGTTAAGGATTCCAACTTTGTTGACAAGCTAAGAGCAGTTACTTACATGAGCTCATTTGAAGGCATTTTTATTGTTATGAGACATACAAGTGGGAACAGGATGGAGTTGGAGCCATCTGTGGGCCACCCTTTTTCATCTGATCAACTGACTTTATCTCGTTGACATCATTATGCTGTACGAATGTGTTCCATACTCGAGTCATCATGGGATAAATGATCTCAGATGAAGTGATGTTCTGGAGAAGGGTACATCCAGAGTGAAGTTACTGCTTTCTGCCCGTCTTGTGGTATAGAAGCTTGCTTAAACGCTGTCCTCGAAGTGGATCCAAGTGTGGTACTTTGACAACATTGGCCTTGTACATAACAGTAAGGCACCCACATACCTCCTGTGTTGAAGGCTCTGCTGAAATGACAGATCTATCCAGGATTGGTCCAGCGAGAGATGAGACGTTTTGCTCTATTCTCTACTCTGTCAAGCAGTCGCAGATGAGACGGGGTCAGGCTAACCAAAAAAGTGGAGCATACTTAAGGCTGAGCGTACTTGTGTCTCGTACAGATCTTGCAACCCCTACTGTCAAGCAGAGGGGAGATAGGGCGAGTGCTGTAAGCTTCCTGGCTGCCTTGTTTGCAAGATTTACAACATGGTTTTTCATGGCCAGTTTGGAGTCAAATTTCACCCCAAGGATATCAACTTCTTTCCCAGGTGCCAACACCCTTCCATTCATCCTTACTACTTGCACCAGCATTACCATCAGGGTGCTTAGAGACCATCATCATTTGTGTTTTCTCAGATGCAAATGTTACTTGCCATCTATTTTCTCTCTCTCTCTCTCTCCCCTCTCTCTCTCCTCTCCCTCCTCTCCTCTCTCTCTCTCTCTCCTCTCTCTCTCCTCCTCTCTCTCTCTCTCTCTCCCTCTCTCCCCTCTCTCTCCATCTCTCTCTCTCTTCTCTCTCTTCTCTCTCTTCTTTTCTCCTCACTCTCCTCTCTCCCTCTCTCTCTCTCTCTCTCTCCTCTCTCTCTCTCTCTCTCTCTCTCCTCTCTCTCTCCTCTCTCTCTCCTCTCTCTCTCTCTCACCTCCTCTCTCTCACCTCTCTCTCTCTCTCTCCCTCTCTCCTCTCTCCCCTCCCCTTCTCTCTCTCTCACCTCCCCTCTCTCTCTTCTCTCTCTTCCTCTCTCTCTCTCTCTCTCCTCCCCTCTCTCTCCAATGCCGTCCGAAGTTATTGAAAAAGATTCGTTCATGCCTCTCCAAAACCTGACCGACTTGACCCCCAAGAAAACTGTAAACATTTATCAAGTCTTAAAAGCCACGACAGCGGGCCACTCTTAACAAGGAGTGAATGACACAGTTTTGTTAAGCTTTTTTTTAATGATGGCAGAAAAGGCCAAAATCCCATGCGTCGAGACTGCTTTAATTACGTCGTTTGAATAAACAGTGTTTACTGAGTTCCACACCTCTCCACTCTCTTCCAACACCTCTCCCAACTCTCTTTTGATAACTCCTTCCATACTCTCCCAATACCTATCTTTTATCCTCTTCCAGGTCTCTCCCCCCACTCCTGCTCTCTTCCCTCAATTCAGGAATATTCCTACTCTCTCCCTCCGTCTTCTCCTTCTTTTTTCTTCCATCTCCGCTACTGTCTCCTTCTCTTTCCTCACTCTTGCCCTTCTCGCCCTGCTCTTTATCCATCTCTTCCTCCTCCCGCTCTTTCTGTTTCTTCACTTTTACCACCTCTCCTTCAGTTCCCTCTCCCTTCTCTTTCACTTGTACCTACCTTCTCCCCTCTCTCTCTCTGCCGACTTTTTCCTCCTCTCGCTCATTCTTACTTCCCTCTCTCTCCCCCTCCCTCCCACTCCTTAACCGCCCTCTCCATCAAGTGTTGATAAACAAGTTAGAGAGTGCACAAGACAATATTAGCACTGGTAATATCGTACCCTGCGTTAGTGGTGTTATTGTTATGTAATAAAACTGGACAAATCAGCAGTGTGCTATAGGGTATCTACATAGTGGGAACAAAAGCTAGCTGTTTACCCTTTTAAATTAAATCATACGGGATGAATTTAAAGCCCAGTTTTGGGTCTTCCAGCCTGAGCTATGAGACTTTAGCTGGGAAATGTGGATATCTTTTAAGCTTAATTTTTAAAGGTTCGGCGGCATTTACGGGAACTTCCAAGGTTTCGTTTTAATGGTGCTGACTCGAGTTACAATCACTTGGAATCACCATCTCTCAGGATGACCCATCCCACTCACAGGACAAACTGAATTTTTATAAGATGTCTCCATCGTAGAGCGGGCTACAAAACAAATATGAACAGGAGAAAAATGAAAAGAGAGATATTTTAACTACATAATGTTGGTAACAATTACAAAGTATACATATGCACATATGCGTTTGTGTGTGTGTTTGTATGTGTGTACTCACCTAATTGTACTCACCTAATTGTGGTTGCAGGGGTCGATACTCCAGCTTCTGGCCCCGCCCTTTTCACTGACAGCTATTGGGTCCTCCCTCTCCCTGCTCCATGAGTTTTAAATCATACCTCGTCTTAAAACTATGTATGGTTCCTGCCTCCACTACATTATTTGCCAGACTATTCCACTTCCTAACAACTCTGTGGCTAAAGAAATACTTCCTAACATCCCTTTCAGTCATCTGAGCCCTCAACTTCCAATTGTGACCCCTTGTTTCTGTGCCCCCATCTCTGAACATCCTGTCTCTGTCCACCTTATCCATTCCACGAAAGTATTTTGTATGTCGTTATCATGCCCTCCCCTGACCCAATGTCCTCTAGTGTCGTCAGACCGATTTCCCTTAACCTTTCTTCATAGGACATTCCCCTTAGCTCTGTGAAATGTGTGTGGTGTGTGTGGGGTGTGTGTGTGTGTGTGTGTGTGTGTGTGTGTGTGTGTGTGTGTGTTGCACTCACCTAACTGTATTTTGCAGGGTAGAGACTCACTCCGGGCCCAGCCCCTTCCCCTGAACGCTACAAAGGTCCCTCTCTCTCTGCTCCATGCCCTTTTAAACCATACCTCGTCTTAATGCTATGTAGGGTTTTCCTGCCTCCACTACATCGCTCGCAAGACGTTCCACTTCCTGACCACTTCTATGACTGAAGAAATGCTTCCTAACATCCCTGTGGCTCATCTGAATCTTCAACTTACCAGAGTGACCCCTTGTTTCTGTGTACCATCTCTGGAACAGCTTGTCTCTGTCCACCCTGTCTATTCCACCAGTATTTTGTATGTCGTTATCATTTTCTCCCCTATCCCTCCTGTCTTCCAGTGTCGTCAGGCTGTTTTCCCTCAACCTTTCTTCATAGGACATTCCCCTTAGCTCGGGAATTAACCTTGTCGCAAACCTTTGCACTTTGCTTTCTCAAATTTCTTAACGTGCTTGACCCGGTGAGGGTTCCAAACTGGTGCTGCATACTCCAGTATGGGCCTGACGTACACGGTGTACAGTGTCCTGAAAGATTCCTTACTTAAGTATCGGAATGCTAACTCAAGTTTGCCAGGCGCCCAAATATGCTGCAGCAGTTATCGGTTGATGTGTGCTTCCGGAACGGGGTTTGTGTTATACTCACGCCAAAATCTTTCTCCTTGAGCGAGGTTTTCAGTCGTTGGTCACCTAGCCTATACTTTGTTTTGCGGTCTTCTTTGCGCTTCTCCGATCTTCATGACTTTGCATTTGGCAGGGTTGAATTCGAGAAGCCAGTTGCTGGACCACGTGTCCAACCTGTCCAGGTCTCTTTGAAGGCCTCCCTGATCCTCATTTGATTTAATTCTTCTCATTAATTTCACATCATCTGCGAACGGGGGCACCTCAGAGTCTATCATTCACATATACCAAAAACAGCACTGGCCTAGGACCGACCCCTGTGGAACCCCGCTCGTCACAGATGCCCACCGTGATGCCTCATCACGTAACATGACTCGTTGTTGCCTCCCTTTCAGGTATTCTCTGATCCCATTGAAGTCCCCCTTCCCGTTAAAACGCCCTGATCCTCTATTTTCTGCACAAAATCTCTTGTGAGGAACTGGGGTGGGAAGGCCTTCTTGCAGTCCAAGAAGATGCAAAAAAACCCCACCCCTGTCTCTCGTCTCCTCCTTCTGTTACTTTATCATAAAACTCCAGAAGGTTTGTGACACATGATTTGCCTTCCATGAAACCGTGCTGGTTGTCATTTATACTTTTGTTCTGTTCCAGGTGCTCCACCATTCTCCTCCTGATAATCTTCTCCATGACTCTGCAGTGACAGACCGGGACACTGGTCTGTAGTTTAGCACCTCTTTTCTGTCTCCTTTTTTAAAAATAGGAACTACATTTGCCGCCCTTCCATCCCTCAGGTAGTTGCCCAGTTTTCAAGGTATGTGTTGAAGATTGTGGTTAATGGACACACAACATTTCTACTCCCTCTCTAAGGACCCGGGGAAAATGCTGTAGGGTCCCATTGCCTTTGAGGTATCAAGGCCCACTTAGTAGCTTCTTCACCTCCCCTCATTGGTGTGTGTCATCCAGCACTTGTTGGTGTATTCCCTGTTGGTGTCGCCCTCTGTCCTGTCTTCCAGAGTCCTTCCTGTCTCCATTGTAAAATACTTCCTTAAATCTCTTTTTGAGCTCCTCACATACCTCTTGATCTTTTCGTGTGAGTTCCTCACCTTCTTTCCTCACCTGATCACCTGGTCTTTGACTGTTGTCTTTCTCCTAATGTACAAATACAGCAGTTTCGGGTCAGACTTACTTATGCTGCTATGCCGTTTTTCCATACTGTCGCTAGGCCTCCCTCCTTATCTGTGCATACTCGTTTTCATGCTCTTCGACTGATCTTATTTTCATGAGTCCTTTTCCTTCTGTACCTCTTGCATTCTCTGGTGCACTTAGTTTTTTTGCCTCCCTACACATTCGGGTAAACCAAGGACTCACTCTGGTCTTTCCATTTATTCTGATGCTCTTGAGAACAAACCTTTCCTCTGCCTCCTTGCATTTTGTTGTTTTCATATTCCATCATTTCGTTTACTGACTTTCCTACCAGTTCTCTGTCCCACTGAACATCCCGCAGGAAGTTCCTCATACCTGCGTAGTCCCCTCTTTATAGTTTGGCTTTTCCATCGACTCCTGTTACCCTCTCCACTTGCACTCTACTATGTAACAAAACTCAGAACCACGTGATAGCCAGCTTCCAAGGGGCCCTCTCAAAATGTGATGTCCTCAATGTCTGAACTGCTCAGGGTGAACACAAGGGCCAGTCTTGCTGGTTCATCCTCCTCTCTCTCTCTGGTATGTCCCTGACGCGTTGATGCATGAGGTTTTTCAGTACCGACATCCATAATCTTTGGGTCTCCATGTGTCATGACCCCCGTGAGGCTCCAATTTTCCCAGTCGATCTCCCTATGGTTGAAACACCCATAACCAGTAATTTTGCTCTGCACGATTGAGCTCTTTGTGCCCCCCCAGCTAGTGTGTCCACCATCGCTCTGTTGTTCTCTTCATATTCCTCTTTTTGGCCTCCTGCAGTTCTGTGGGGGATTATACATCACTGCAATGACTACCTTATGTTCCCCAGACTGAATTGTACTACTATGTAGTCCCTCTCTCCAATCTCGTCCATGCCTTCCATTTTCTCAAAATCCCATCGGTTTTTATGATAGTGCAACCCCTCCCCCCCTCTGCCTTTCTGTCTTTCCCTCAAAATCTCATATTCCGGGGGAAGCCTGCGTCCTGTTACTGTCTTAGTGTGTTTCGTTTTTTGTGACTGCTATGATGTCTGGGGGCTTCTCATTGATTCTTTCATTCACTCCTCGTATTTATTTCTTATGTGTGTGTGGTGTGTGTGTGTGGTGTGTGGTGTGTGTGTGTGTGTGTACCACACAGTTGTACTCACCTAGTTGAGGTTGCAGGGGTCGAGTCCGAGATCCTGGCCCCGCCTCTTCATATGTGTGTGTATGTACTCACCTATTTGTACTCACCTATTTGTGGTTGCAGGGGTCGAGTCCTAGCTCCTGGCCCCGCCTCTTCACCCGGTTGCTACTAGGCCCTCTCTCTCCCCGCTTTCCCTGAGCTTTATCAAACCTCGTCTTAAAACGTGTATGGTTTCCTGCCTCCACTACGTCATTTTCTAGGCTATTCCACTGCCTTACAACTCTATGACTGAAAAAAATACTTCCTACTATCTCTCTGACTCATTTGGGGTCTTCAACTTCCAATTGTGGCCTCTTGTTTCTGTGTCCCCTCCCTGGGAAAATCCTGTCTTTGTCCACCTTGTCTATTCCACGCAGTATTTTTTTATGTCGTTATCATGTCTCCCCTGACCCTCCTGTCCTCCAGTGTGGTCAGGCCGATTTCCCTTAATCTTTCCTCATAGGACATTCCCCCTTTGCTCTGGGAAATAACCTTGTCGCAAACCTTTATAAATTTCTCTAGTTTCTTGACGTGCTTTTATCAAGTGCGGGTTCCAAACAGGTGCTGCATACTCCAGTATGGGCCTGACATACACGGTGTACAGTGTCTTGAATGATTCCTTACTAAGGATCGGAATGCTGTTTTCAGGTTTGCCCGGCGCCCATATGCTGCAGCAGTTATCTGATTGATGTGTGGTTCCGGAGACATGCTCGGTTATAACTCACCCCCAAGATCTTCTCCTTGAGTGAGGTTTGCAGTCTTTGGCCACCAGCCTATACTCTGTCTGTGGTCTTCTGTGCCCCTCCCCCATCTTCATGACTTTGCATTTGGCAGGATTAAATTCGAGAAGCCATTTGCTGGACCAGGTGTCCATCTGTCCAGGTCTCTTTGAAGTCCTGCCTGGTCCTCATCAATTTAATTCTCCTCATTAACTTCACATCATCTGCAAACAGGGACACTTCTGAGTCTAACCCTTCCGTCATGTCGTTCACATATACCAAAAATAGCACTGGTCCTAGGACCGACCCCTGTGGGACCCCCCCTCGTCACAGGTGCCCACTGTGATACATCATTACGTACCATGACTCGTGTTGCCCCCTGTCAGGTATTCTCTGATCCATTGCAGTGCCCCTTTCCCGTTATATGCGCCTGATGCTCTAGCTTCTGCACTAATCTCTTGTGAGGGAAATGTGTCAAGGCCTTCTTGCAGTCCAAGAAGATGCAATCAACCCACCCCTCTCTCTCTCTTGTCTTACTTCTGTTATTTTATCATAAAACTCCAGAAGGTTTGTGACACAGGATTTGCCTTCCGTGAATCCGTGCTGGTTGGCAAATTTTTACTCCTGTTCCGTTCCAGGTGCTCCACCACTCTCCTCCTGAATAATCTTCTCCATAATTTTGCATACTATACACTCAATGACACAGGTCTATAGTTTAGTGCCTCTTTTCTGTCTCCTATTTTAAAATGGGAACTACATTTGCCGTCTTCCATACCTCAGGTAGTTGCCCAGTTTCCAGGGATGTGTTAAGATTGTGGTAAGTGGCACACACAACATATCTGCTTTCCCTCTCTAAGGACCCACGGGGGGATGTTGTCTGGTCCCATTGCCTTTGAGGGATCGATGTCCCTTAGCATTTCTTTACCTCCTCCTCATCTGTATGTATGTCGTCCAACACTTGTTGGGGTATTCCTTCTGGTGTCCCCATCTGGTCTGTCCCCCCAGAGTCCCCTTTCCCGTCTCTACTGTAAATACTTCCTTAAATCTCGTGTTGAGCTCCTCACATACCTCTTGATCGTTTCTTGTGATTCCCACCTTCTTTCCTCAGCCTTATCACCTGGTCCTTGACTGTTGTCCCTTCCTCCTAATGTGGCTATACACATTTCGGGTCAGATTTGACTTTCGATTTCTATGTCGTTTTCATACTGTCCTGGCCTCCCTCCTTTCTGTGCATACTCGTTTCTGGCTCTTTATAATCTCCTTGTTTTTTTCCTGGTCCTATGCCTCCTGTACCTTTTCCATTCTCTGTTGCACTTAGTTTTGCCTCCTACACCTTCGGGTAACCAAGACTTTGTTTTTGGTCTTACTTTTTATTTCCTTTCCCTTGGAACAAAACTTTCTCTGCTCCTTGCACTTTGTTGCCACATATTCCATCATCTCGTTTACTTTTTTCCTACCATTTCTCTGTCCCACTGAACCTCCTGCAGGAAGTTTTCTATACCTGTGTATCCCCCCTTTTATAGATTGGCCTTTTTCCCTTCATTCCTGTTACCTTCTCCACTGTAACTCACATATATCAAAACTAGAACCACATGATCGCTACTCAAGGGCCTCTCATAATGATGTTCTCAATGTCTGAACTGCTCAGGGTGAACACAAGATCCAGCTTGCTGGCTCATCCTCCCCCCCTTCTCTGGTTTGTCCCCCGACTGTTGATGCATGAGTTTTCAAGTACCACATCCTTCATCTTGGCTCTCCATGTTTCGGACCCCCATGTGGCTCCAGGGTTTTGTCCGTCGTCTCCTGTGGTGAAATCCGGCCCCATTACCAGTAACTTTCCTCTGCCGAGGAGCTCTTCTTGCCACCTCACCAGTGTTCCACCATCACCCTGTTGTTTACTTCGTACTCCCTTGGCCTCCTGCCCGTTCTGTGGTGGTTATACATCACTCCATGCTACTTTATGTTCCCCGACTGAATTGTACCTACAATGTAGTCTCTTTCCTCCAATCTGTTCCATGCCTTCCCATTTCCCTCAAACCCCAAACGTGTTTTAATGAGCAGTGCAACCCCCTCCTCCCCCTCTCTCCTTTTATCTTTCCTCAGGATTCTGATATCCTGTTGGGAAGATTTGTCGTTATTGTCTCAGCGAGTTTTGTTTCTGGGGACGCTATGAGTCTGGGGATTTTTCACTGATTCTTTCATTCTACTCCTCAGTTTATTCTTATTCCATCCGCGTTTGTGTACCAAACCTTTAGTTTTCTTTTCTTCATTGGGGGTCCCTGCAAGAATATTGGGGTTGGGGACGAAGCCTTGGGGGAGGCCTATATGGGGCTGTGGTGTGTTGGGTTTGTGTTTGATGGGGGTGGGTCAGAATTTCCCATAAGGGACAGCTGTTTTGGGGTGAGGTTTGTGAAATGGGATTGTTGGCGAGGGGAAAAGTGAATTGGTTGTAGTATAGGTTGCTCAGTTGCCCTTGGATGTTGCGGTAGTCTTTTGGTGGGAGATTCCTTTGGGGTTGTTTTGCCCTTCCTCCTGTGTCTGGGTCCTGCTCATTTTCATTGCTTCTCGTTCCTCCTTGCGTCTCTGTACCCCTCTTTCAGTGTAGTCCTTTCTTCTTGTGTTCTGTCGCGGTTCGAGGTATACTCTCTGGTACCCTCTTTGGGCCCTCATCTTTTTTTTCCTTGCAGAATCCTGGTTCGAAATGTTTCTTCCTTGAAAGTTTCTCTGACAGGCCGATCTTCCACCGCAACCACCCAATTTCTGAAAATTTGTCACCTGGGTCATATTGCCCTCCCTATTGTTTTCATGATGCCTTCAATCATTTTTTCCCCCTCCTGTTTTATTTCTTTCAAAGTTGGCCCCCTTTGGCTTCTTGGACCCGTACACAAAAACTGACCTCGCCCTTCCTCCTCCCACGAGTCTCATCTCTCCCCTGAGCATTTTATTCCCTCCATTGACATGTTCTTGCCTTCATCCCCGTCATATCCTGAAACTTTTATTTTCAGTGGACTGTCTTTCCTGACCACGCCCTTGCTACTGCAGTTGGCCCGTTAGAATCCCTGCATATACATAAACCTTCCCTTTTTTCGGACCTGTCCGTTTGATCTTAGTGTCTTTGTCGTCTTTCCTGGGCCCCACGTGGGGATGAAGGACTTCATGCTCGGCATGTCTCCCTTTGCTTTCCTCCCCTTTTCTGGGGCCTGACTTTGAATTTCCTGATGTCACACCTGAATTGTCATTTTGTCTCTCTAATCTGTTTCAGGCTTTGCAGTTTTCTCTTCTAAGCACTGTATCCTACTTCTGCTGCAAAGACCTGTACTTCCACTTCCTGCACTCTTCAGCTATCCGCTCCTCTCCATTTTCTTACCAACTCTACTATCTTCCTTCCCCACTCTTTCCCCCCTTTTTTGAGCTCTAGCTCCCAGTCTTTCCTCCCCTGTGTTGTTGTGTGTGTGGTGTGTGTTGTGTGTGTGTGTGTGTGTGTGGTGTGTGTGTGTGTGTGTGTGTGTGTGTTTAGTGTGTGTGTTGCTGTGTGTATGTTGTGTGTGTGGTGTGTGTGTGTGTTGTGTGTGTTTGGCGTGCATGCGTGTTTGCGCGCGCCCCGCACTACCCATAACTTATAGTCAAAGGTGATAGATTTATATATATATATATATATATATATATATATATATATATATTATATATTATATATTTATAGGTTGAGTAGGTAGTAGGTTTGGTAGACAGCAACACCCAGGGAAGTACTACCGTCCTGCAGAATGACTGTGAAACAAAAACCCGTAACTGTTTTTGCATGATGGTGGGTTGCTGGTTTCCTTTTCTGTCTCATAAACACGCTAGATAACAGGGATATCTTGCTTTCTCCTACTTACACTTTGTCAAAACTTCACAAAACACGCAAAATGCATATATATATATATACATACAACTAGGTTTTTCTCCCTTTTCTAAATAGCTCTTGTTCTTTTTTATTTCTTCTATTGTCCATGGGGAAGTGGAAAAGAATCTTTCCTCCGTAACCCATGCGTGTCGTATGAGGCGACTAAAATGCCGGGAGCAATGGGCTAGTAACCCCTTCACCTGTATACATTTACTAAAAAAGAGAAGAAGAAAAACTTTATAAAACTGGGATGCTTAAATGTGCGTGGATGTAGTGCGGATGACAAGAAACAGATGATTGCTGATGTTATGAATGAAAAGAAGTTGGATGTCCTGGCTCTAAGCGAAACAAAGCTGAAGGGGGTAGGAGAGTTTCAGTGGGGGGAAATAAATGGGATTAAATCTGGAGTATCTGAGAGAGTTAGAGCAAAGGAAGGGGTAGCAGTAATGTTAAATGATCAGTTATGGAAGGAGAAAAGAGAATATGAATGTGTAAATTCAAGAATTATGTGGATTAAAGTAAAGGTTGGATGCGAGAAGTGGGTCATAATAAGCGTGTATGCACCTGGAGAAGAGAGGAATGCAGAGGAGAGAGAGAGATTTTGGGAGATGTTAAGTGAATGTATAGGAGCCTTTGAACCAAGTGAGAGAGTAATTGTGGTAGGGGACCTGAATGCTAAAGTAGGAGAAACTTTAGAGGGGGTGTGGTAGGTAAGTTTGGGGTGCCAGGTGTAAATGATAATGGGAGCCCTTTGATTGAACTTTGTATAGAAAGGGGTTTAGTTATAGGTAATACATATTTAAGAAAAAGAGGATAAATAAGTATACAAGATATGATGTAGGGCGAAATGACAGTATTTGTTGGATTATGTATTGGTAGATAAAAGACTGTTGAGTAGACTTCAGGATGTACATGTTTTAAGAGGTTCCACAGATATATCAGATCACTTTCTAGTTGTAGCTACACTGAGAGTAAAAGGTAGATGGGATACAAGGAGAATAGAAGCATCAGGGAAGAGAGAGGTGAAGGTTTATAAACTAAAAGAGGAGGCAGTTAGGGTAAGATATAAACAGCTATTGGGGGATAGATGGGCTAATGAAGCATAGGCAATGGGGTCGAAGAGGTATGGGGTAGGATTAAAAATATAGTGTTAGAGTGTTCAGCAGAAGTTTGTGGTTACAGGAAAGTGGGTGCAGGAGGGAAGAGGAGCGATTGGTGGAATGATGATGTAAAGAGAGTAGTAAGGGAGAAAAAGTTAGCATATGAGAAGTTTTTACAAAGTAGAAGTGATGCAAGGAGGGAAGAGTATATGGAGAAAAAGAGAGAGGTTAAGAGATGGTGAAGCAATGTAAAAAGAGAGCAAATGAGAGAGTGGGTGAGATGTTTACAACAAATTTTGTTGAAAATAAGAAAAAGTTTTGGAGTGAGACTAACAAGTTAAGAAAGCCTAGAGAACAAATGGATTTGTCAGTTAAAAATAGGAGAGGAGAGTTATTAAATGGAGAGTTAGAGGTATTGGGAAGATGGGAGGGAATATTTTGAGGAATTGTTAAATGTTGATGAAGATAGGGAAGCTGTGATTTCGTGTATAGGGCAAGGAGGAATAACATCTTGTAGGAGTGAGGAAGAGCCAGTGTGAGTGTGGGGGAAGTTCGTGAGGCAGTAGGTAAAATGAAAGGGGGTAAGGCAGCCGGGATTGATGGGATAAAGATAGAAATTTTAAAAGCAGGTGGGGATATAGTTTTGGAGTGGTTGGTGCAATTATTTAATAAATGTATGGAAGAGGGTAAGGTACCTAGGGATTGGCAGAGAGCATGCATAGTTCCTTTGTATAAAGGCA
This sequence comes from Cherax quadricarinatus, assembly GCF_026875155.1. Taxonomy (NCBI): domain Eukaryota; kingdom Metazoa; phylum Arthropoda; class Malacostraca; order Decapoda; family Parastacidae; genus Cherax; species Cherax quadricarinatus. Next base: position 23,934 of record NW_026474377.1, read on the forward strand.
AAGGGGATAAAAGAGAGTGCAAAAATTATAGGGGATAAGTCTGTTGAGTGTACCTGGTAAAGTGTAATGGTAGAGTTATAATTGAAGAATTAAGAGTAAGACGGAGAATAGGATAGCAGATGAACAAGGAGGCTTTAGGAAAGGTAGGGGGTGTGTGGACCAGGTGTTTACAGTGAAACATATAAGTGAACAGTATTTAGATAAGGCTAAAGAGGTCTTTGTGGCATTTATGGATTTGGAAAAGGCGTATGACAGGGTGGATAGTGGGGCAATGTGGCAGATGTTGCAAGTGTATGGTGTAGGAGGTAGGTTACTGAAAGCAGTGAAGAGTTTTTACGAGGATAGTGAGGCTCAAGTTAGAGTATGTAGGAAAGAGGGAAATTTTTTCCCAGTAAAAGTAGGCCTTAGACAAGGATGTGTGATGTCACCGTGGTTGTTTAATATATTTATAGATGGGGTTGTAAGAGAAGTAAATGCGAGGGTCTTGGCAAGAGGCGTGGAGTTAAAAGATAAAGAATCACACACAAAGTGGGAGTTGTCACAGCTGCTCTTTGCTGATGACACTGTGCTCTTGGGAGATTCTGAAGAGAAGTTGCAGAGATTGGTGGATGAATTTGGTAGGGTGTGCAAAAGAAGAAAATTAAAGGTGAATACAGGAAAGAGTAAGGTTATGAGGATAACAAAAAGATTAGGTGATGAAAGATTGAATATCAGATTGGAGGGAGAGAGTATGGAGGAGGTGAACGTATTCAGATATTTTGGAGTGGACGTGTCAGCGGATGGGTCTATGAAAGATGAGGTGAATCATAGAATTGATGAGGGAAAAAGAGTGAGTGGTGCACTTAGGAGTCTGTGGAGACAAAGAACTTTGTCCTTGGAGGCAAAGAGGGGAATGTATGAGAGTATAGTTTTACCAACGCTCTTATATGGGTGTGAAGCGTGGGTGATGAATGTTGCAGCGAGGAGAAGGCTGGAGGCAGTGGAGATGTCATGTCTGAGGGCAATGTGTGGTGTGAATATAATGCAGAGAATTCGTAGTTTGGAAGTTAGGAGGAGGTGCGGGATTACCAAAACTGTTGTCCAGAGGGCTGAGGAAGGGTTGTTGAGGTGGTTTGGACATGTAGAGAGAATGGAGCGAAACAGAATGACTGCAAGAGTGTATCAGTCTGTAGTGGAAGGAAGGCGGGGTAGGGGTCGGCCTAGGAAAGGTTGGAGGGAGGGGTAAAGGAGGTTTTGTGTGCGAGGGGCTTGGACTTCCAGCAGGCATGCATGAGCGTGTTTGATAGGAGTGAATGGAGACAAATGGTTTTTTAATACTTGACGTTCCTTTGGAGTGTGAGCAAAGTAACATTTATGAAGGGATTCAGGGAAACCGGCAGGCCGGACTTGAGTCCTGGAGATGGGAAGTACAGTGCCTGCACTCTGAAGGAGGGGTGTTAATGTTGCAGTTTAAAAACTGTAGTGTAAAGCACCCTTCGGCAAGACAGTGATGGAGTGAATGATGGTGAAAGTTTTTCTTTTTCGGGCCACCCTGCCTTTGGGGGGAATCGGCCAGTGTGATAATAAAAATAAAATATATAATATATATTATATATATATATATATATATATATATAATATATATATATATAAATATATATAAAATATATATGTATATATAATCATTATTAGTGTATAACACGTACAAATGTATTAATACATATTGCAATCATAATGATATATACACGCATGCACATATGGGTTTAAATATTTACGTGTAATTTGTTGGAGTGAGCAGGTGCATACAACTGCAGCATTACTCGGCTACTAAACACTGCTGACACATTCAGAGTGGGAAATTAGGATATCCTCAAGCAACCTAGAATATATGAAGTGTTTGCTAAGTTCCATCACTCCATTGCATCAGGCATTAAGTCACTAACATCTGGTTACCTAAATATGCAATGTTAAAGGTCATATGCTTCCTCTTCTACACATAGGAATTGGTCTGAAGGCTCATCTGTGGTGATTACATTCAGCTGCCACAGAAGACGATATATCAATTTGATTGTGACAGTCACCATGACACAATTTGGTGGACGTTTTATGCTGCCATAACATATGACTGGCTGATCTGGTCAGGTCAGAGTGACTGATACCAGCGCTCTCAGGTCTCTGGATATCGGTCTGCCAGAGCTTATATATTTCTGCAGAATGGTTTTAACAACTAAAAGGTGTGGTGGAGGAGGAAGGTGTGATGGGTGGGTATGGATGGGGTGGGAGAAATGAAGTGGTGTTGGAAAGGTAAGAAGAAAAGAGAAGATTGAATAAGATGGAAGTTGCTGGTGGCTGGTGAGGTAAAATTTAATGGAACTGTTCGCCTTGGAACGCAGGCGAGAACGATACAATACAATTTACACCTAGAAAATTTTGGAGGAGTTGGTTCCAGAACACATCGAAATCACTTCCTGCGAGAGCAAGAAGCCCGGAAGATGGAACTAAATACTTCCTTTGATAAGCAAAAGTGGAAGTTATAACTCAATAAGTGTAGATGCCCAAGACGTTTTAGCGCTCTCTTCGTACCTAAGTTGAATTACCAATGAACCTCGAGCAGTCTTCAAGAGGGAATTTGATTTTTATCCTGATCCTAATAAACCCGGCTATGGTACCAACGTTCGGCTGCGTGCTTCCTGCAGCAACAGCTTGATTGATCAGACCATTAATCAGGAGTTCTGCTCTGGAACAAGGCCACGGTGTCGACACCCACGGAATCGACTATATTGTTATAATTAACATAATTAGATACAGCACAGTGTGCTGATAACTTTACCCAATACTTGGGTAAAGTGACAATGCTTTCGTCTGCTTCACGTCCCTCACCTGACGCCAGTATTTAAGCGAGACTCTTACTGCCTGTGCTTCAGATTATTCAAAACTATGGTGCTCTTCACCAGCTCTAAGGTTAAGGGACTGATTACTTCATCTTTTGTATATACTTCTACCTTCTCCACATTTGGTCCTTGTATTATATTGATAAAGCCACTAGATGGCGAAACGTCTACAGGTAAAGATACCCAGACGTTGCATAGGTGTCTAATTCGTCATCAAGGCCTGTGGATTTATTCTCAGACCTTTCGGGAAATTTTTCGTATTATGAAAACTGACTAAATCAGGACAGTGCTAGCACTATGTAGGAGACGCTTCATCAATGGTGGCCTTTTTCAACTTTTTTTTATATCGCCATCAGTAAACATCTTGATTGTACACAGGTGCTTTTAATCCCATAATTTCTCGGTAATGATGCATCTCTACTTGTATTATATACGAAAAAATGCTTACAAATTCATATTAATGATAGCATTTCGACGTTTTAAAACGACATAAAACACCAAAGAATACCTACTTATAGACTGCAAATTAATTGTTACACTAAACTGACGACAACCAGCCTGAAAATCATGAAATAACATCTACTTGTGCTAAGCAACGCCCACTAAATTCTTCACAGCCCTCGATAAGTTGGGCAGTGCTCAGCTGCAGCACCTTTCACTAATTTATTTCCACTAATTTATTGCATGTGTGTGTATTTGTGTGTAAGTACTGACCAAGTTGAGTTGCTATAGTGAATCTTAGTTCCTGGCCATACCTTTTAAATGGCCGCAACCTGATTCACTCTCAAACATACGTGTATGTCCCCGCTCTTGTACAGTACTAGAAACTATTGTGTTAGCAGTTCTGTTAACATTTATCTGTTGGCAAGCACTTTCCATAGTGCTCAACGCGCGAGTGCAAGTCCAACGTCGGTCTTTGTAAAAACTTGCTATTTGTACAAACCTTGTTTTCTAGTTTGGGTTAAGGGGGAATAAGAAAGGGAAAGAAGGGGAGGGGGTTTGGGGAAAAAGCAGGAGGGTTTAATGACCTTTCCCTGCCGTTTAGGGCACAAATGAGTGCACTTTGCAGATTACCGTCATTTATTTTTGTTTGCAAAAGGGTATTTTGGGAATGTTTATGTTGTTTGTCCATCGGACTACAAACCATGGGCGAGTCCTTTATCCGCGGTTGAATGGTGTGTGGTGTGTTGTGTGGGGTGTGTGGTGTTGTGTGTGTGTGGGGTGTGTGTGTGTACTCACCTTTTTTACTCCCCTATTTGGGGTTGCAGGGGTCGAGTCACAGTCCTGGCCCCCGCCTCTTCGCGATTGTACTAGGTCCTCTTTTCCCCCCTCCCCCCAGAGCTCTATAAACCCTCCCTTAAAAACTATTATGGTTCCGGCCTCCCCCACATCCTTTCTGGGCTATTCCATGGCCGACTACTCATGACTGAAGAAATATTTCCCTAACACCCCTTTTGATTCTCTGATCTTCAATTTCCCAAATTGTGACCTTTTTGTGTCTGTGCCCCCACTCTGGAACATCCCGTCTTTGTCCACCTGTCTTTTCGCGCATTTTTTTATATGCGTATCATGTCTCCCCTGACCTCCTGGCCTCCAGTGTCGTCAGGCCGATTTCCCTCAACCTTTTTTCATAGGGGCAAACCCCGTAGCTTGGGACTAGTCTTTTGCAAACCTTTGCACTTTCTCTAATTTCTGACGGGTTGCTAGGTGTGGATTCCAAATGGTGCTGCCTCCCAAAGGCCTGACGTAATGGTGTACGAGTCTTAAAGGAATCCTTTCGAGGTTCGGAACGCTATCCGTAGGTTTTCCAGGGCCCGTATGCTGCAGCAGTTTCTGATTTAGTCCCCAGGAGATATGCTCGGGGTTTACTCACCCCGATCTTTTTTCCTTAGTGAGGTTTGCAGTCTTTGGGCCCTCTAAACTATATTGTGTCTGCGTCTCTTTGCCCTCCCCAATTTCAGGGCTTTGCATTTGGCAGGGTTTAAATTTAAGGAGCCCGTTGCTGGACCCGGCCCTTTTGCCTGTCCAGAAACCTTTGTAGTCCTCCCCTGATCCTCGTCCATTCGTTCTTTTCATTTAAATTTACATCGTTGCAAACAAGGGGCACTTCTGACTCTATCCTTTCCCTTACGTCGTTCAGTTTTCCAAGAACAGCCGGTCCTAGGGGCTGAACCCCTGTGGACCCCGCTTGTCACAGGCGCCCACTCGACACCCCGCGCGTACCTGACTCGTTTTTTTTCCTCCCTGTCAGATATTCTCGATCCATTGCATGCCTTTCCTGTTATGTGTGCCGGGCCTCTTTGTTTTGAAATCCTCTTTTGGGGGGAACTGTGTCGAAAACCTTTTTGCATCCAAAAATACGCAGTCGATCCACCCCCCCCCCTCTTTCTTACTTCTGTACCCTTTTCAAAAACTCTAGTAGGTTTTGACCAGGGGTTTTCCTTCCAAACCCTGCTGGTTTCAA
>NW_026474378.1:0-10121 GCF_026875155.1 Cherax quadricarinatus
CTTTTTTGATTTTGTTCATACATGTACAACGGGAAAGAAAGCGGGATCAATTACCATATTCCTTACATGATTTATTACCAAAACAGAAGTTTTCTTAGATGAATAAAAAATAAAAGAACACAAAGTTTTAATTTTAAATATCAAAAGGGCAAATTAACCGGGAAAAAACAAAACATTCTTGACTTCGACGAAATATAAGATTACCACTGTTTATTTTTCAAAAGGGGATTTGTTTAAAAAATTAAAAAGTGAAGGAATAAATAAAACGCAAACTAAACAAACACAACGGGTGAAGATAAAAGATAAAACGAAATTTAAAAACGAACACAACAGGTAAAGAAAGAATACAAGAAAATAAGATAAAACGCAACACAACAAAACGAAGAAACAATAAGGGAAGAAAAGATAAACGTAACACAAAAATTGAAAAACAATAAGGTGAAGAAATAGATAAAACGCAACACAACAGATGAAAAAAAAAAAAAAACGCAACACAACGGTAAAAAATCAATACAAGGGAAATGTTGGATGTCTACGGGAAGACGTAACTTTATCTGTATATAGACAAAAAGGGAGAATTGACCACAGATAAGGAAATATTATGAAAAAAGGGGAACCCGAAAAAAAGATTTTAAAATAAAAAAACAGGTGAAAAAACAAGATAAACAGTAGATTTAAAAGATAAACTAATATGAACTACAAGGAAAAGGGTGGAGATAAGCAACAGGTGACACAAAAGTGAACTTTGGGTAAAATAATAAGAAAATAGAACAATAAACAAAGAAAAAAAAAATAAAAAAAAATAATGAAATAAATGTAAGAAAAAAGGGAAGAACTTGATATCTCAAGAATAAGTAAAAAAGAAAACTGGCCGACAGGAAAAACGAATAACATTATTTTCACACACAAAAATGAAAGTTTGCACCTTATTAATCATATTTATTACTTTCCCCAAACAAATATTTTAAACGGAAATTTGGAAAGGTTTGAAAAACCGACAAATTGACAGAATGAGACACTGATGGCACATATGGGAATCTTTATTCAGGAAACGTTTTCGCCACACAGTGGCTTCATCAGTGCCAATACAAATTAGAAGGTCGTAAGGAGAGGAGAAGATTTGAGGTAGATCAGTCCCTCACCTGAAGTTGATGTGGTTTTTCACTAATCAATCTTGGACGAAACACACGAATCGACCTCCAGGCTGAGGGACTGATTACCTCAAACCCTCCTCCCTTACACTTTTCTACTTTGTATTGGCACTGATGAAGCCACAGTGTGGCAAACGTTTCCTGAATAAAGATTCCATATGTTCCATAAGTGTCTGAAGCATCAAACAGAACTTTAAATAAGTTTTCAAAGGGAAAAAATAATGTCTTTGGTAAAATCAGACCTTTTAAACCAAAAGAAGTTATAAATAAAGACGTTAAATGATGAAACTAATCGGAGAACATAAAACAAGTACATATATAAATAGAAGAGATAACCAGGTAGCTGAGACCTGACGTCAATTCCTACTACGTGGAGAGAGTTTACCTGGAGACGAGTATCGGGTCAACGCCCCCCGACCAGTCCTGTGACCAGGGCGCTCCTGCTGAATCATGAAAAAAAACTGTATAGTATCTTAAATATTTACTGGCGTTATAAACGCCATCACATAGAGGTATATATTAGTTTCACTCATACACATTCCGCAAACAATACACTCATTCTTACGAAATAACATGTACATATGACATTCATCAACACACAATAACATGTACACATGACACCCATACACAGTAACATGTACATATGACACCCATACACATTGCATGTACATGACGATCCCTACACAATAACAATGTACACATGACACACATACACTATAACATCACACATAACACCCATACACAATAACATGTACACATAAACAACCCCATACAAAAACAGAGTACTATGACACACCCAACCAATAACATGTACAAATGACACCATACACAACAAGATGTACACATGAAACACATACACACTTACATGTACACATGACACACATATACAGTAACATGCCCTCATGACACAAACAATAACATTACATAATAACACCCATATATAAGAAGACTACACACAGGACACAAGTCTTCCACTAAGTGGCACAAATTGTCTCATCTTATATATATTTACATATTTCACAAAGACTGTCGTCGAAATAACGTAAACCAGCAAATAAATGCATGTGAGAAAATACTGCTATATGTGTAGGTTTGTAATCGGTAAGCCTTTCTGTGTCAATGAACAAGACCAATAAATAAATAAAAATGAAACCTGTTTCAATCTTTAATATTGTGATGGAGGTGGAAAGTTCTTCAACACTTGGGTCATTCTCCACTATCACATAAAACAATCACAAATACTATTAAAACCTACTAAATAAGCAAGAAACATTTCGCTAACTAAGTATAAATTCATTGTTAATATAAACTGGATTCCAAATTGGTTCTTATAGCCTCTTCATGGGTGGACCGAGCTGGGTGCGAAGCTTCGTCTCGTCCTATCAGGCCTACTGTTCCAGGCTGTCTTGAGGGTGTAATTACTGGACACAGTATTTACTGTGGTCCCCTCCAGTAATTCCACCAACCAGGACAGTCCTCGGCAAGTAGACCAGCTAGACAAACCAATTTGCACCCAGCAAAGTCACTGTGGTGGCCAACCGCTGACTCGGGGAAAGTGGGGAAGGGAGTCCACTTGAGGTGACACAAGTGGACCTCACTGGAGACACTGATCCGAGAGCAGGCACCGCTGACCTAGGATAAGGGGGAAGGGGAGCAACATCCGGGAAGTTAACGGATGATTCTGATACATGAACGAGGTAAGGCTGTTGTTGAGGCTACCTTGGGTTAAGTGGGAAGGGAGGACATCCGGGAGCGAAACTGATGGATTCCTGGATATATTAACCTGGGGAAGGCATGAATACTATGCAGTTTTGAGGCTAACCCTGTGTAAGTGGGGAAGGATACATCCGGCGGAGACGCTGGATTCCTGGATTCATTGTAACCTGCGGAAGTCCATGAATACTACACGTTGAGGCTCACCTTAGGTAAGTCTGGGGAAGGGGAGACATCCGCGGCGGCGACGGATGATTCCAAGGAATCATGATACCTGGGGGAAGGCAAGCATAGCAGCTGACTTCCGGAGAAGTGGGGGAGTCCCACTCAGGTGACATCAAATTTGTGGACTCCTGGAGACACTGAACCCGGGAAGGCCCCGACTCTAAGCTCTCTGACCTTAGGTAAGTGGAACGAAGACAACCGGAGCGAACGGATGGATCCGGATCCATGAGGCTTGGGGATGGTTGTTGTTGAGGCGATCCTTAGGGATGTGAGAAGGGGAGACATCTGGAGCGAACGACATGGATTCCTGATACATGCACCTGGGGAAAGCCAAGAATACAGTGTTAGTGAGGCAGACCTTGGGAAGTGAGGAGGTAAGCGACGCTCCGGCGGCCGGACGGATGGTATTCCTGGACACATGAACCTTGGACGGCGAGGGGGACGGGCTGGCCGCTTAAGAGTAAACGCTGGATCAGATCACTGACAGTGAAAAGAATATTGTGAATTCCTCATACCTACTTCCTCTCAGTTTTCACCCAGACAATACTAAGCGTATTCCCTGAAATAATAATTATGTTAGAACCGATGGATAATAAACTATGCACGATTGCGGTAACTATGACATGGTCCTCAGACAAATAGAGAAACTAAAACCTACCAAACCCCAGGTCCTGATAACTGTTTGCAAGGGTGTTAAAGTGAGTGAGGAATGTAAAGAGGAACTTAAGCCATACCTTTGGCAAATCTATTTTAACATATCACTACCATACTGGCATATTGCCTTGAGTGAAATGGAAAAGGGCAAATGTACTACCTATTTACAACAGGGTGACAGTCCATGGCTTCGAACTATATAGATAATATGGATATATATAAATATATATATATAGATATATATAATATATTATATATATATTATATAATAAATATATGTACTATAGACCAATAAGCTTACCTCCCTAAGGTGGGAAAATTTAAGGAATCAATAACAATTCGAAGCAATTCGTAGCCATTTTGATAGGTACAGATTTGATTAATGAATCCCTCATTGTTTTACAAAGACTTTCCTGTCTTAAAACGAATTTACTAACTTTCTTTTCACTAAGGTGTTTGAGAAGGTAGATCATGGTATGAAATATGATATTGTGTATATGGAGACTCAGCAAGGCGTCGATAGACTTCCCCACCAGAGGCGATTGAGAAACTTAAGCCACACGGGCAATAGGAGGAGAATTTTTTGTCCAGGTAAGGCTGGCTGACAAATAGGCAACAGAGAGTGTGGCATAAATGGGAGAAATCAGAATGGGTCACGTCACAAGCGGTGTTACTCAGGGAGGACGGTGTGGGCCCTGTTGTTCACATTTAACATAAACCGATATAGATGAGGGAATAAATAGCGACCTAAGCAAATTTGCTAAGAAACAAAATGGGCCCGTCCTTTTTATTCTAATGACACTGAGATCCGGATGTTTAAATAGACTGATGCAAGGCGGGAAGTGGAGATGCAGTTAAATTGAAAATGCAAAGTTCTAATTTGGACAGGTAAAAACCATGCCACATTAAACAAAATAATGTGGTCTTAATACTATGTTGCAAAAAAAGGATTTAGGATTTTCTGGTTAGTAGTAATTTTTAAACCCAAAGACAAAGTCATTAGGGGACACTAAAAATCGTAATGACCGATTGCAAACAAACCATACCACGGGGGGGGGATAGAACCCGCGATCAAAATTCAAAACTCCCCCCCCGGGTATGGTTTTTTTAGTGCTTTGTGTTGCAAAAAAGCTAACAAATTTGGTTATATCTAAATAAAATAATAGAACCCTCGGTGTTCTTAAAACTCTAAATCCTTGGTTGGCCCATTAGACATGCTGCTCATTTCGGGTTTCACCTTTTTTTCGAAGGGTAAAACTAGGGAAAAAACTACAGAGGAGGATAGAAGTGACCCCATGTATCAGAAATCTTCCCTAAGGTAGATGGGGGGCCCTGAATCGCACACTCTCAAAAAGGCGTAAATTGGGGGGGATATGATCAAAATTTTTAAAATGGAAAACGAATAAATAAAGGGGAGTAATAGCGTTCTGAAAATTTCCAGCCAAGACGGGACTCGGGGCAAGGTTTCAAGTTGGAAAAAATTCGATTCAGAAGGAATGGAAAGCCCGGGTTTGGAAATAGAGTTGTGGTGAGTGGAACAAACCCCGAGTACATTTATTGGGCAAAACGTTATTGTTTTAAAAAATGGTTAGTAAATAAAATTTTTTGATGTGGGGGGTGTGAGTTGGCCCTGACTAGCTTGTGCTGCTGGGGTTGGGCCGTCTCTTCCTTGAGTGGAGGTGACGAGACTGAGTAGGTATTTGGCAATCCCGGGGGGGAGGACGACAGGGCTTGCCCCGCATGGGTCAGAAAGGCCTATTGCAGTGTTCCTTCTTTTTAGTTCTTATGTTCTTATATAATAGACATGCAATAACACATGAGGAAGGGAAAGATGCAAATCCCAGCCCCCAATTTTTTAAGAGACGACAAAAGCATTAAACTTCAGACCTTTCACTGACGTATGCAAAGTAAAGGAGAAGATTATCAGGAGGGGGGGCACCTAGAGCAGAATAAGCTTAAAAACGACAACACACGGTTTCAGGGAACAAATCCTGTGTCACAAACCTATAAAGTTTTATGAAAACATAACGGAAATAAGCACGAGAGGGGTGGATAGTTTGAATTTTTGGACTGCAAGAAGGTTTTCAACCACAGTTCCTCACAAGTGGTTAATGCAAAAACTAAGGATCGGGGCACACAAAAAGGAAAGGCCTGCAATGGATCGGGAAAATATCTGGCAGGGAGGTCTTTGCGAGCGGGTTCCCAAAGGGGGGTCGGTCCTGGACCTGTGACGACGGGGTTCCACGGGGGTCGGTCCTTGGATGTGCGAGCGGGGTTTCACAAGGGTCGGTCCTGGGACCTGTGACACGGGGGTTCCAAAGGGCCCTGCGCCCTGTGACGAGGGGGGTTCCACGGGGGTCGGCCCGGGGGACCTGTGCTGTTTATGGACAGTGAAAACATGCGGAAGAGATATTTCAGAAGTGTCTCTGTTTGTTGATGAAGGGGAATTTAAATGAGGATCATCAGGAAAACAAAACACCTGAAAAGCTACAAGTTGGCCCAGAAAATGTCTCCTTAAATTTAACCCACCAAATGAAAAGTATGGCCAAAGACTCAAACTCACTAAAGGGAAAAAAAGATCTTGGGGTGAATAAAACACCGAGCAAATTCCTGGGGGCGCACATTAACCGAAAAATGCGGGGCAGCATATGAGCGCCTGGAAAACCCTAAGAACAGCGTTCCTTTAACCATTAGGAACCCTTCAAGATTGTTCCCCATGTACGTCACCCCATTTGGGTTTTATGCGCACCATTTTTCAAACCCACCCCGGGTTTAAGCACGACAAGAAATTAGAAAAGTGCCAATTTTGGCAACAAGATAGTCCAAGAAAGGGGATGTCTACAAAAAAAAGGTTATGGGGAAAAATCCCTGACGACACTGGGGGACAAGAGGGTCGGGGAGACATAAACGGCATATAAAAATTGCAGAATAGCAAGGTGGACAAAGACAGGATTTCCCGGGAAGGGGACACGAAACAAGGGGTCAAAATTTGGAAGTTAAAGACCAGATAATAAAAGGGGAGGGTTAGGAAGTTTTTCCCTTCAGTATGGTTGTCAGGAAGTGGAATAGCCAGAAAGTGACGTAGTGGGGGCGGGAACCTACATGTTTTAAGACGAGGTTTGATAAAGCTCAAGGGGGGGAGAGAGAGGACTATTTCAATCTGTGAGAGGCCGGGGTCAGGAGTTGCTCGACCCTGCAACCCCAAATAGGTGAGTAGAAAAAGGTGAGTACACACACACACATACGCGCGCAAACAAACTTAAAACACACACCACACACACACACAAAAAAAAAAAAAGTGGCCCCTTGAGGACAAAAAAACCCAAAATCTGGGAACAACCAGGGGGGAAAAATGGGGTTAGAGCTCCAAAAAAAGGGGGGAAGGTGGGGAAGGAAGATAGCAGAAACTTGGGAAAAAAGGAGGAGCGGGTAGCTGAAGAGTGGGGAGAAGGGGAAGTACGGTCTTAGCAAGAACTAGGGTACAGTGCTTAGAAAAGAAAAGCAAAGCCTGAAAAAGATTAAGAGCAAATGCAATTCAGATGGACATCAGGGAAAATTTAAAGTCAGGGGCAGACAAGGGGACGGTAAGCAAAAAGGAGACTGCCGACAGAAGGCCCTATCAACCCCCGTGGGGCCAGGGAAAAAACGTGAGCACATAAGATCAAACGACAGGGCCAAGACAAGAAGGGAGCTATTGCAGAGATTCTAACAGCCAAATCAGTAGCAAGGGGGGGCTGGTCAGGGAAAAAAAAGTTCATGGAATAGAAGTTTTAGATATGACAGGGGTGAAGGCAAAAAACATGTCAAAGGAAGGAAAAAAAAATGCCTCAGAGGAAACAGATGGAGATCAGTGGGAGGGGAAAGGGGAGGTCAGTTTTTTTGTAGGGCTCCCAAAAAAGCCAAGGGGGGAACTTTGAAGAAAAAAAAACGGAGGAGAAAAAAAGATTGGAAGGCACATGAAAAAAAATAGGGGAGGGAATATGACCCCGGTGCAAATTTTCAGGGAATTGGGTGGTTTGCGAGTGGAAGGTACGGCCTGTCAGAGTAAAATTTCAAGGAAGATCTTTTGAACCAGGGGTTCTGCAAGAGAAAGCAAGACTGAGGGAAAAGAGGGGTACCGAAGGGAACCCCGACCGCGACGAACACAAGAAAAAAGGACTACACTGAAAGAAGGGGGACAGAACGCAAGGGGGAACGAGAAGCAAAGAAAAAGAGCAGGACCAGACCAGGAGGAAGGGCAAACACCACCCACAGAATCTCCCCCAAAAGACTCCACCCGGGCATTCCCAACGCAATGACAACCTATACTACAACCCCCCTCAGTTCCCCCTGCCACCAACCCCCTATCACAAACCTCACCCCAACAGCTGTCCCTTATGGGCATTCTGACCCCACCCCCATCAAAACAAACCCACCCACACCACAGCCCCATATACCCCCCCAAGGCTCTCGCTCCCCCAAACCCCCCTATTCTTGCATGACCACAATGATAGAAAAGAAATAAAGGTTTGGTCCCCCCCCCAAAAACCCGGGTGGAATAACGAATAAACATGAGGAGTGGAACGAAAGAATCTGAAAAAACCCAACATCAAGCAGTACAGAAAAAAAACTGCTGAGACAATAACAGCACAATCTTCCCAAAAATATCAATCCTGAGGAAAGATGAAGGAGTAGAGGGGGAGGGGGTTTTCACTGTCATAAAACACCGAGGGATTTGAGGAAATGGAAAGGGTGCCCTGATGGAGAAAGAGACTACATTTTAGGTAAATTCAGTCCGGAAACATAAAATAGCATTGGAGTGATGTATAACCCCCCACAGAACTGAGGAGGCCAAAGAGGGGTATGAAGAAAACAACAGGGTGATGGTGGGGCACACGGGTGAGGTGGCAAGAAGAGTCACTCGAGAGAGCAAGTTACTGTAAAAGGGCGATTTTTAACCCCAGGGAGATCGACTGGGAAAAAAATGGAGCCCCATGGGGGTCCCCCAAAAAATGGAAGCCCAAGATGATGGATTGGTACTTGAAACTCATGCATCAACATGCAGGGACACAACCAAAAGGGGGAGGAGAGCCGCAAGATGGATCTTGTGTTCCCCTGAGATTTTAGCTTGAGGACTCACTTACGAGAGGGCCCCCTTTGGGGCTAGCGATCATTGGTTCTGAGTTTTGACTATATAGTAAGTTACAAGTGGAGAAGGTAACAGGGAACTGAAGGGGAAGGTCAATCTATAAAAGGGGGGATACACAGGGATGAGAAATCCGGGAGGTTCATGGGACGAGAAATGGTAGGAAAAAACAGTAAAAGAATGTGGAATATGTGGCAACAAAAATGCAAGGAGGAGAGGAAAGTTTTGTTCCCCAAGGGGAAAAAGAAATAAAAGGAAGCCAAAACGGTCCTTGGTTTTTCCCGAAAGGGGTAGGGAGGCAAAAAATAAATGCAAAAGAGAATGGAAAAAATACAGGAGGGATAGGACCCAGGGAAAACAAGAAATTTGTAGAAAGGGCCCGAAACGAGAGCACAGTAAGGAGGAGGGCCCCGCACGTATGAAAACACATAGCATCGAAAGTCAAATCTGACCCCAAACTGCTGTATAGCCACATTAGGGGGGAAACAACATCAAGGACCAGGTGATAAGGCTGAGGAAAGAAAGGGGGGAATCCAAGAAAAAAATCAAAAGGGGTTTTGAGGAGCTAACACGAGTTTAAGGAAGTATTTACGTAGAGACAGGAAGGATCTGGGGGGACAGACAGTGGGGGCCCCACAAGGAAAACACCCCCAATGTTGGACGCATACATACAGTGGGAGGAGGTGAAGAAAAAATGCTAAGGGGCATCGATCCTCAAAGGCAATGGGACGGACAACATCTCCCCCTGGGTCCTTAGAGAGGGAGCAGATATCTTGTGCGGCCCCTTACCCCAATCTTCAACACATTTTCCCGGAAAAATGGGGGGAAAACTGAGGGATGGAAGACGGGAAAAGTTTCCCATTTTTAAAAAAAAGGGGACAGAAAAGAGGCACTAAACTATAGCCCGTGTATTGCGTGTATGATCAAAATTATGGAGAAATTATCAGGAGGAGAGTGGTGGAGCACCTGGAAACGGGGAAAAGATATAAAAACCAACCCCGCACGGTTCACGGAAGGGAAATCCTGTGTCACAAACCTTCTGGGTTTTTTTGATAAAATCGAAGAAAACACGAGAGAGAGGGGTGGGTTGATTGCATCTTCTTGGGTGCAAGAAGGGCCTTTGCACAGTTCCCAAAAAGTTGTGCAGAAGCTAGAGCATCAGGCGCATATAAAAGGAAGGGCACTGCAAGGACAGAGAATACCTGACAGGGAGGCAACAAAGGTATGGGACTTTTGATGTATCACAGTGGGCA
>NW_026474379.1:0-10528 GCF_026875155.1 Cherax quadricarinatus
CCCAGTGTTTCCGGGGCGGCAAATAAGGGAAAACAATTTAGTTTTAATTACTGTCATTCTTTAAAACCTGCACTCATTAAAACGAAGCCAGTTGGGGGTATCGCCGACGGGGTATCCTTGCCCGACTATAAAGGGGGGAGAAGGTAAAACAAATTTTGTTCGATACACCCTATTTCGCCCAATCGGCAAAAGAACCACAGAACTGACAAGAATGAAAAGAAAGGGCTAACTCTTTTTTTTCCCTTGGTCTGGAATACCCCACTCTGGACCAATATTGCTTGAAAATCGTTTTAAAAAATTAGGCGGGAATTACCCCCCTCAGCGGGTTTTGAAAAAAACGTGATGCCACACATACCAGCCCATTTATTACCAAAGCTATGGCTTAATAGGGTATACCAAACTCAGTTATAGGGCCTTGAACAAGTCTCTCCCTTAGAGAAAAAAAGCCTAATATTTATTTTTAATGACTCTAAGAAAAAAATATGGGGGTAGGTCACAATCAAACGAGCCCCTAATAGATCACCCCATGGGGTCATGTAATTCCCAAAATTTTCTGGTAATTTGCCCATGACGCCTATGCAGGGGAAAACATAAGGAGAATGGTCTATATTTTGAGCTGGGGATCACCATTTACTGTATGTTTTAAATAATAATACATTTTAAAATCGCATAAGCAGTGTTTTCCCCCCATCATTATAGTAAATTTATATTATGAACAATAACCCCTTGGGCTTGAGGAAAAAAATTTAATTCTCTTGAATCTTTCGCCCCCGGGGGCGAACCATCAATATTTTCAGTTAACGAAGCCAAGGGGAAGACGCCTCCCGATTAAAAAATTGGTAATTTGGAATTAAACACAGTTCTCAAAGCCCCCCCCCTCATAATAAGGGTGTTTATTATTTGCTCAGACCAGGGTGTTTATCCCCCAAAAGATCTGTTCTTTGTGATTGCGAGCATAAATAAAAATGAATTTTCGCAGAAAAAAATAAAATTGTTTAATTCCCCCCCTAGGAAATAAAGTCACATATATTGGCTGTTTTAAATTTTGACGCTCACAGCAAATAAGATTAGATGGTATCCCCCAACAGGCCCCTATTTGTAAGCAATATTTTCCTTTGTACAGTTCAAAAATAATGGGTCATTTTTTTTCTCTTTTCCCTTTGGACAAGAAAAATAGTCTATCCCTTTTTCTTTTTCAGTTAGGGAAAAAACCCAAAATTTTGGGATAAATTTAAAAAAAAATTTTTTAAAATAATTAAAATTAAATATTTTTATGTTTATCCGGGAGAAAACAAAAATGATTTTTCACTCATTGCGGTCTTATGTTATGGTTTTTTCTTTTAAAAAACTTGTGGGTTAGAAAAAGGGTTTATATTTTTTTAAAAAAAAAATTTTTCGGAAAAATGCTTTTTTCAATACGATTTTGGATAGCATATGTAGGAGAATTTTTAAAAAATTTTCCTCCCCGGAAAAAATTTCATTTTGCTAAGTAGTCAAGGGGTTTCATTTTGTTCCCTCTGTTAAAAGGTCCCCCTCTGACGAGAGTACCCCCCAAATACCCTCTGGTGTTAAGGTCCCTTTTGGTGTATATAAAGCCCGCTGAAGCGTTTTTCTCCGAAAAGATAGAGGGCCCTTCCCCATAGCTTTACTCTCATCATGGTGAAGGAAGCAGCATTCTCTTTTGGGTAAGGGGAAAACATTTTTTTTGCTAAAACTTCTTTTGAATATTAACGAAACAACGAGTGCAAGAGCTTATAAAAATTTTTTAAAAAGTTGAAAAACAGTTTTCATGGGCCAGTCAGAATTTGTAAATTTTTGTTTTTTATGGGTGGTAGTTTGGGATACTTCTTTTTAAATTATTAACGAAACAAACAGCGCAAGGACTTATAATAATTTTTAAAGTTGAGTCCCCTTTTTTTTCTTCAACATTTTTTCACTGGGCCGTCAAAATTTTGTAAAGTTTTGATTTTTTCGGCGGGTAGTTGGGAAAAGGGAAAGGAACACCCCGGCATCAAACTCCTAAACCGCAAACATAGTTTCCTCAGGAAAGGGTATGCCCCTTTATGTTTCCCTCCTTTGGTAGTTTAGAACGAGCCCCACTCCTTTATTTGAAAGTGATAAATATTTTCTCTTTTACTTACAGCGTGGAAGGGGAACATTCATTGATAAAGGACCCTATAAGAAAGAACCAATTCGAAACGATGAAAGAGAGCCTTCCCTCATGTCAGTTGAGGACCTCTTTTGTGGCCTCTCTACGCTCGTACTGCTAATTGATGCCTTTTTGGGGTCACTGCCGCAGCAGGTGCGAAAAATGGCGACCTTGAAGGCCCCCTGCAACAGGGGGGAAGGAAGGGAAAAAACCCCCGACGGAGAGTAAATGCTGGAAATGGAGTAAAGCCAGCAAGGGAAAAGAAAAGACGCAGATGGAGTAAAGACAGCAGATGGAGTAAAAAAGCGATGGAGAAAAGGCAGATGATGATGTACCTAAAAAGGGAAAAAATTTTCGAGCGGGGGGTTTCAATCTTACAAAATGAAAGGAGGGCGCAGTCATTCAGTCTAACCCAAAAACTTGCACGTTTCCCCCCTTTGCTCGCGCTAAAAAAACTTTGCACAGTTTTTGCCCTTTTTGTTGTAATTAAAAAAAATATTGTCAAATTTGTTTTTATTTTTTTTTACATATAACTATATATTACTATCTTCTCTAGTTAAATATTATATATATATAAATATAAAAAATATCGCACCATTAAGCCTCTCCCCATTGAGATGGGTAAAAGGGAAAATTATATGTAAAATTCCTTAAGACTCTTCAGCACAAAGGTCTTCCCCAGATGACCTTTCTCACGCTTTAAACCTCCCCCCCTGGAAAGACTAGCAGCGCAAGAATAAAAATACCGTAGTACCGGAAGAACCCTTTTTTTTTGGGTAGGGCGGGGGGGAGGGGAACATTCCCCCGGGGAAACCGCTACCCCCCTTACCGCTTTCTTTAAACCAGCAGTGTTTTAAATGCAACAGTTTCGTCAGTGAGTTGCAGCCCGGGGGGGAAATCCCCCGGGGATGGAAGCTTTTCCCAGTCACCCGAAAACCCCTTTTTACTGCCCCCCCACTATCAAGTGTAGAGTTTGGGGGGGTCAGAAGGTATTTTTCCTCCTTCTTTTACTTATAATACACGAAAAAGTCTCTCTATCCCCCTGGGGGGGTATTAAACATATTAAACTTGTACCCCGACGCCCCGAGGTTAGCGACCCCCCCCTTATCACATTCTTTTTCCCCAAATCATTATCCTGGAAACTACACCCGGTCACCTGAATCCTTTGTTTACTTTTGTTCCTACTTGAAAACAAAAGGGAAAAAGTCTCTCTATCCCCCTTTTGGGGGATGATTAAACATATTAAAAATTGTACCCTGTCACCCAAGGTCATGCAGACCCCCCCTTATACATTTTTCCATGGTTTTCCGGAATCCGGCAGTGTTTCTAGATCGACAGAATACTTACCCGATTCTCCCGAGAAAAAGATTTTTCATGTTTTTTTGTTTTTTAATTTTGATTTATTGTGTTTTTTTCCCTTTTCATATTTTTTCTCGTGTATGATTTTTATGTATGATTATGAATTATCATCAAATTTTTTTTTTGAAAATTTAGGTTTTAAATTTTGATATCCTTTAATAACTCACTTTGTTTATTATTTTTCCTACTATTTATTTTTTTCATCTTGGATTTTGTAACTAATTTTGGGGGGATTGAAAACAAAAAAATAACAAAGTCTAGGGTAAACAAATCTCGAGCATAGGGTTAAAACGCTCCAGCAGCAGATCACATTTGGGGCTTTGCTGGGCAAAGAAAAAACTCATTGAGTAAAAATTTAAATGCATCTTTCAGTGAAGTTCTCAGAGATACAACGAGAAGGAAAAATTAAAATCAAAATTTTAATAATAACACTGTTTACAAAGTACACATTTTTTAACACAAACTAGTTGCTCCTGTTGATTATTCTGGCTTAAAACATAAACTAACTTCAAAAAAAAAAAAAGATCATCGGGGATGCTTTAAGAATCCAAACACAATTGGGAAGATTTGGAAATGTTTACCAGCATCCCAGTAACAACGCAATTTGCCCAACGCTCTTAAACCCGGTACTGACACACAGAGAAACTCAAATGATATGACATGGCTCTAACTATTCCGGCAGTCTTAATTAATTAAAGATAGGTGATGTATGCGTAAGCCCAAAATTTGTGTGTGTGTGTTGTGGTTGGGGGGTGGGAGAGGAGAGAGAGAGAGGAGAAAGAGAGAAGGAAGGCAGAGAAGAAAGGAGAGAGTTAGAGAGAGAGAATGGGGATGGAGGAGGGGTGGGTAACTCTGTGGATCATTGTCCTCCCCTAAACCCTATAAATCACAACGGGGTTTTCCCTTTCACTTTAAACCGCAATAAATAAATTTATAGTACGTTTTAACTCCATTCATGCGATAATTTTAATATGTTAATAATAATATTTTTTTCATATTTACGTAAACATGTTTTTATAATTAAAATTACAAAAGTACATAATTTTTACATAAAAGTTAATCCAATGAAAACTTTAAAGAACATGAAAATATTGTTAGCCATTGTTCAAACCCGGAAAAATGTTTTTTTGCACATTACCTCCAGTAGGTGATTAAAACAGGTTTCATGCAAGGTTTGTACCCCAAAAAAAATGTCCTAACATTCCCCAGACCCCGTGAAAATCGTGATAAGCCCATAATTATTTTCATGAAAATTAAGCTTGGGTCTTCCTCAAATAACCACAGTCATATTTCGTACAACCTGGCTGACTGACTTTGGTCCCCCGGTGTTGTCCTGGTCCGGGTATTTTCCAGTTGGTGAAAATACCCGGTAGTATTTTCACCAGTTGGTGAAAATACTACATAAAATACATGAAGTATAAGAAAGACTGTATATAGTAAATATACGTTTCTCTGGTTGACACGAGAAGTAGAAAATACACGCGCATTAGATAAATACGCACAGTAGATAAATAGAGCTTTCTCTGAATCATTAACAGTTAATCAAAATCGTAAATTTATAAAAGTCGTGGCAAGAGTGTAATTAAAATATTTCTTATTAAATATTGTAGAAGATTCCTCGAATGCAGATCATTAATAGGTAGAATTTATTATAACCTTAAATTTTATATACATATGTACATATCAAACTAAATACTGAAGAGGAAACAACAATGGTGTTCAGTTCCTGGAACTACAAATATGTAAACACTCCAAACTTACTCATATCGATGCACATATGCACGTATGTAAATATACATATATAAAAATATAGAGACAGCTGAATTACAGAATAGTGAAATATGAAGAGAAAGTAAAGAAATTTTTAATAGGTCTAATAAAAAAAAACTAACACCTGACTGGATAGTACCTTGAGTCTCAAAAATGTGCGGATAAGTCATGTTATCCACTTTTTAGGAGTTCAATTCAGCAATCAACATATGTGCACTTTTGTGCGAACTGTTTTCTAGTGCGCTGCAGATTTAGCAAAAGCTGTTGACACAGACTACCCGAATTAATATCTCAGGCACACCAGTGTCTCATGCAAAAAAATTCCACATAACTGTGAAGTGACATTCCTAACTGTAGAAAGGCAAGGTCAGCTCACTTGAAATGACGAAGTATTACGCTTCCTTAACTCTCAGTACCTCATTCATGATGGACTTCCGGTGCTCATCCACCTAGATCACCCCACGAACATACTCAACCCACGTTTCTGCAGAAAGATTGGCCAATTATGCTGACAGGAAACGAAAGTCTAGTTCGCTGGGCTGGCCTGGATAAAAGTACCCTAGGTACCTGAAGAAGCTTCTTTAGTCTTGTCGTTCCCCAGTCCAAATGAGTAAATTCATGTTTTCTGGCTAATCTTAAGTCACGCCTTCTCTCGATGTCCTCTGAGATGTAACTGACGAGTTAGCGTTTGTTAACTGATTTTATTCGAATTTGAATAGCTAGCTCTCTAACTAATAGTACATTAAATCTAATCCTACCTATTTTAGGATCTAAAACTGTGTTAATATTATCAATGGTTAGTTACTACCGTTTGTAACTACGTAAACCTTCCTAGAAAGGTAAATAATTATTATTATGTACAGTTGCTAACTGTGTGTTAAGGGCTCGTAAAGCTTATAAACTATGAAACGTTTCGTGGAATAGGTTTCCCAATGTAGAAGCATAGAAAACAGCACGTATCTTGTTTATGCTTTCGAAAAGTGACATGGAGCACCCTATAAAGTAAAGACTGGTTTCATTGATAGTTGTTGTTGTTGTAAATTTATTGAAAGAAAACACGAGAGTATAATACTATCACATTCACACAGAGAATTATAGCTTCCTAAAAGGTAAACAAGTTGATTGAGCGTCTGCACTTTCATGTTTATCAAATTTGCTAAGTTATTATGAGAGAATTACAAAAGTTGTGCAAGAAAGAAATGGATGGGCAGATTGCATTTACCCTGACATTTAGAAAAGTTTTGATAGGGTTCCCCATGAAATAATTATTTGGAAACTAAAAAATATTGATGGAGTTGAAGATAAATAATCACAATGGATGAAAGACTTTTAGGAGGGTGCCAGCGAAATCATTTTTTTATAATTTTGGTATAATTTCAATGAATTTTTTACAGTGATTTAAGCAGCATTTGAAACCAACACACTGTTTGTAGTGACTTTTTCCCTTAAGAGACAGAAAAAAATAAATAGTGCCCTATTCTATAGGGCATAAAACACTCCTTTTTCTACAATATTGGTAAGATGTATAATGATCAAGTTGGCATCAGATGAAAGATAAGGGCTAGATAATCATGGTACTAACCCCGTTTGAGCAAAATCTCGATAGATTGCATAATAAAAAATGTTGAATTTTATTATTTTTTAAGATTTTTTTTTTTTGGGGGGTAGCAAAAAATCACTAAAAACAAAGCGGTAAAAAATATCGCAAATCACCTTTACTTGCTAGTAGAACCATCATTACTCAATAATGTGTGCAAAAATCGTTACACTCCTAGAAACACTTTTCTCTAATAATGGAAAATATTGTCAATATCTTATTCCTAAGTTATACATATATTATGTTTTCTGTAAAAACTCTACGGTCATGGCGCGCCACATTTCAGTAAGTTGCTCACCTCAATACATGTTGACAGCCCTCAGGTGACTGAATTCTTATCTCTTCCTGAATTTGAATGGAGTCCTCAGAGAAGTTACAATGTAGTGTATTTAGAATGAAACAATCCTAAAAATCGTAATTTTTTAGGGGATAAAAAACACGAATTGCCATCATGTCTTTTTGACGACAGCAAGAACCAAAAAAAAAAAAAATACATTTTTGGAAACACATACTTAGAAATATCATAGAAACAAGCTAATTACATCAACGTGCTGTCAGAATTATGCACTATTTTTCGATAGGAAAACATTTTTTCCATACTTTTTAAATTTTCCTTTTTTATCACTCCTCAAAAAACGCACCCTCCTTTAAGAGGAAAATGCATACAGTTATAAAAGGAAAAATGACTAATAGTGATTCTAATATATATAAATGATTTACCAGAAGGAATAAGAAATGAACAAATATGTTTCCAGAGGCTACAAAAATGTAAGATTAATGATGACAAATCAATGTAAATCCTTACAACAGGATCTGGATATTTTGAACACGTGGAATTTGATGTTGATAAATTCCATGTAATAGAAATGGCAGAAAGTGAAAGGACGCCACCAGAAGAATATAGCCTGAAAGGCAAAATGCAGAAAGTATGAGATAGAGAAAGGAATTTGAGAGTTATATCCGTGTTGCATTATTCCACACTGTCAAACTATGCAATGGTTTTCAAATATATGGAGAGCAAAATGTTAAAGTTGAACATAATTTATATTAGACCAAAATTGTAATATGCAGCGGTTGTCTGTTGAGCACACCTTAGGAAATACACAAATGAGTTAAAAAAAAAAAACGTTTAAAGAAGGATTACATAATGGCCGTCAGATTTGAGCAGTATGAACTATGATGAACGAATTAAAACATTAAAGTTTCCCATGTTGGTTGATAAGAGGTCGAGAGGAAACATGATACCAATTTACAAGGTCTTGTAAAGATTTGATAAAGAAGATTTCCTAGTAGCTGCAACAAGGATAACCGCTGCAAATTGTGTAAAAAGCGGAAAGCAAAATTTTTCCTGTGAAAATTAAAAAAAAATACATATATATACATAAGGAACAGATTATTGAAGGGAAACGACGAACATAGCTCTGCCCCTTTCAGTTTCAAAGCACACAGTGACACACTTATATCGTGATGTTTTGGCACCACAGCTTAAAGCGTTGTCAGAACTTTTCGTGTCACTAGGACGGTCTGAGCGACTCGGCAGTAATAGCGCGTGACAACTTTCCCAAAAGTCATCACACAAACGTAAGACGAGGTAACCAAAGGCAGTGGAATGAGGTGACGTCAAGAGTTTCTTTTCGAATGTAGCAGTAGTTGGTGTGGGCGTAGACTGGCGGGTATTCGGTGTTGTCTGGAGTAACTGCTTTATACCAGTTAATCATGTGGACAAAGAGTAATATCAAATTTATGAAAAAATTGGAATAACATGCAGAGTGAAAGTTAATATTGCTTGTCAACAGTTTGAAAGAGTGGATAATAGTGTAGGCGTCATCTACAATGAATGCCGATCATAATTTTAGTTCTGAGGAATGACTGTAGGAATCTAAGCTTCTGAATGTAATTCCCCCAGACGTATTATGCTCATTTTAATGTAGTGCAATATGGTTAGCTGTCATCTTTTTATAGTGTGGGGTGCCTTTAGCTGCCTGTGAGTGATCACTCTATCTTTCCCTTTGTGAACGAGGTAACAGGTTAGGCTGACTGGCTGCGACCCCCGACAAAGAGTAACTGTTAGGTGAATGTTTTCTTGCTACAAAGGCAGTGTGTAAATGTTCCATAGGTGTTTCACAACTCCAAAAGCATACGAGACAGTACAAAACAGTGTGTAAAACAATCATAGACATAAATGCATCATAGACACAAAAGAAGATTCATAGCAGAAGTAGGGCTAAACACAGAGCACACACACGCTTCACTGAAATGTACTCAGATCCGCAACAGCACTTTTACACACACACATACACACACACATACACACACCCCAACACACACACACACACACACACACACACCACACACACACACCCATACTTCCCCAGATTGGCTAATAGAAAAATGGAGTCATGGTCATGATATTTAAAGTCAGAAAAAATATGAATGTATAAAAAGGAAAATTTGTCAGAATCTGCAACAAAAAAAAAAAAAGACGCCAAATTATACATAGAGAATAAATAGATCCTAAAGGATACGCGAAAAAAAATCGTTTAATGTTGTGATTAATGATTTCTGTGGTATTATTTATATAAATATTAATACAAGTATCCCTAGGAAGTAGGTTGGTAAACAGGAACCGCCCAGAGAGGACTACCGTCCGCCGAGAGTAATATGGAAAAATATAAGTGTTTTGAATGAGGGTAGGATTGCGGGTGTGTTTGTGTCTCATAACCATAAATGATTTCAGGTACGTCTTCATACTTTTACTTTCACTTAGGTTATAAAACCATGCATATACATGGACAAACTCACACACACACACACACACACACACACACACACACACACAAAACATCACACACACAAAACATCAAACACACACACATCACACACACAACACACACACACCCCAACACACAACACACCAAACAAAACACAGGGTTAAAACCCAAAAAATAAGTGCAAAGCTGGAGGCCGACCGGGTAACAGGAAGGCACCCAATGGATCGGGAATACCTGTCAGGAAGACAACAGCGAGTCATGGAGTGGGGGAGGTTCAGAAATGGGCGCCTGCGACGAGTGGGGTTCCCGGGGGTCAGGTTCCCGTACCGGTGCTGCTCCAGGTATTTGTGAATGGCCTACAAACCTCCAGATCCCTTTGGAGTTCAACACCACCAAGTGCAAGTCATGAAGATTGGGGAAAGGCAAAGGAGACCGCACACGAGGCCCGAGACTACAAAACCTCAATCAAGGAAAGGGCCTTTGGCACATCTCTGAGGGGCACGTCAACCAAATAACTGAAGTATACCGGCCTAGCAAACCTAAGAACAGTATCCGACATCTTAATTAAAGGGAAACGTTCAGGACCTGTACACTGTGTACGTTAGGCCATATAGAGTATGAAAGCACTTGTTTGGAACCACACCTTGCCAAGATGAAGAAACAAAGGAAAGTGCAAAAGATTTGCAACAAAAATTTGTCCGGAGCAAAATTATGCGAGGAGAAGTTTAAGAAATTAACCTGAAGACAGGGGGAAAAAGGAGAGATAGAGATGATAGTAACCACAAAAAATGCTGAGAGAAATCGAAAAGTGGACAGAGGGCAATGTTCCAGTAATGGAACACATCAAAAGGGTCATATTGGAAATTGAAAACCAGATGAAAC
>NW_026474380.1:0-7500 GCF_026875155.1 Cherax quadricarinatus
TAAATGGCAACTGCCTTGCCTTTTAAATTATTGACTGATAACACTATCTCCTGCTAACTGTTTTTAGTAATTCACACCAAAAATAACCTTTCCACTTCTTCAAGGATTTGCGATCTCTTTTTTGTCAGCATATCTACCCCTTTTGCAACAACAGCACACTTGATATCCTTTCCCTTCGCCACAATCGACGTGATGGTTGAATGGGGTTTGCCATACATCCTCGCAACTTCTGTAACACGCACTCTGCTCTCATATTTTTCAATGATTTCCTGCTTGAATTAGATTGTGTTCCTCACTTTCTTTTCCAAAGGGCTTGCACTAGCTTTCCTTGGGCCCATGTTGACTTATTTAACAATTGCAATCACAAAAAACAATGGATTATTATGAAATGTATTGTATGAACCCGCAGGGTGATGGTCATGTGCTGGTAAACAATGGCACACTGAGTGTGAATGGTGCGGGAGACTGGCTTTGTGTGCGCGGTGATGGGCGGATGGGTACCGGATGGTCGCCGAATCACGATTCCAATCATGAACTGCGAGGCTAAATTTTGCCAAAAACACTTGCCGAAAGTCGGATTTCACAAAACTCGATGCCGTCGAAACTCGGAGGTCCACTGTACAAAGATAGCCACTATCATGCCGAGGCATTTCGGGCAAACTAATCCTAATACTTAGTAACTAATTAAAACTAGATAAGATAATAGTACATTGTAATTATACTTAAAACTAAACAATGAATAGTGGTTAGCTGTTTTACAATCTTTTTGAATTTGATGCAATCTTATTTAAACTTAGTGTAAAATCTAACTTACAAGTACAGTGGACCCCCGGTATTCGATGGCATCGGTATTCGATAAATCCGGTATTCGATGCATTATATCGCAAAAATTTTGCCTTGGTATCCGATTAAAAACCCAGTACAGTGGACCCCCGCATAACGATGGCATCACATAGCGATTATTTCGCATACCGCTTACTTTAATTGCAAAAATTTTGCCTCACATACCGCTTAAAAACCCGCTTACCGATTTTCGTCCGAGACGCCTCCAATGTGCGGCCTGAGCCACGCTCACATGTTCCGCCGGTGGCATTGTTTACCAGCCAGCCTCCGCGGTAACATCCAAGCATACAATCGGAATATTTCGTATTATTACAGTGTTTTCGGTGCTTTTTCTGGAAAATAAGTGACCATGGGCCCCAAGAAAGCTTCTAGTGCCAACCCTACAGCATAATTGTGAGAATTACAATAGAGATGAAGAAAAAGATCATTGATAAGTATGAAAGTGGAGTGCATGTCTCCGAGCTGGCCAGGTTGTATAATAAACCCCAATCAACCATCGCTACTATTGGTGGTACAGCTGCTGCTGCTGCTGCTGCTGTAGCACCGTTGTTGGTGTGGCTTATTGAGAATACCAAGAAACAATTAACCCCAGAGGATTTGCCACCCAGGATAACCCAAAAAAGTCAGTGTCCATCGAAGACTGTCTAACTTATTTCCATTGGGTCCTTAATCTTGTCTCCCAGGATGCAACCCACACAAGTCGACTAACACCCAGGTGAACAGGGAAAAATGCCTGGAACTAGTGCTCATATTGGTGAATTTAAAGCCAGCAAAGGTTGGTTTGAGAGATTTAAGAATCGTAGTGGCATACACAGTGTGATAAGGCCTGTTCTGGAAGAAAATGCCAAACAGGACCTACAGTACTCAGGAGGAAAAGGCACTCCCAGGACACAGTGTCTCATCAGTCATTGCTGCATCTTCAATAAAGGTAAGTGTCATTTATTCTTCATTTAGTAGACTAGTACATGCACAATATATACTGTGCATGTACTACTCTACTATTGTGCATGTATCCTTCTCTTTGTGTGTGGGAAAATGTATATTTCATGTGGTAAATTTTTTTTTTTCATACTTTTGGTGTCTTGCACGGATTAATTTGATTTCCATTATTTCTTATGGGGAAAATTCATTCACATAGCGATTATTTCGCATAACAATTACCCCTCTTGCACGGATTAAAATCGTTAACCGGGGGTCCACTGTATTCGATACGATTCGTACGAGACGTGTCCACATGTGGCCTGAACTGCCCCTTGTGTGCCAGTGTTTACAAGCCAGCCAGTGTGCATGCATCTAAGGATACATTCGGTACATTCCATATTATCCATATTATCACTGTTTTTGGTGCTTCTTTCTGCAAAACAAGTCACCATGGGACCCAAGAAAGCTTCTAGTGCCAACCCTTCGAGAAAAAAAGGCGCTAATGACTATTGAAATGAAGAAAGAGCTAATTGCAAAGTACGAAAGTGGAGTGCGTGTGTCGGAGCTGGTCAGGTTGTATAATGAACCCCAATCAACCATCTCTACTATAGTGACCACGAAAACGGCAATCAAGGAAGCTGTTCTTGCAAAAGGTGCAACTGTGATTACGAAACAGCGACTGCAAGTGTTAGAAAATGTTGAGAGACTGTTATTGGTGTGGATAAATGAAAAACAGATAGCAGGAGATAGCATTTCTCAAGCGATCATTTGTGAAAAGGCTAGGCAGTTGCATGACGATTTGGTAAAGAAATTGCCTTCAACTGGTGGTGATGTGAGTGAATTTAAGGCCAGCAAAGGTTGGTTTGAAAGATTTAAGAATCGTAGTGGCATACACAGTGTGGTAAGGCATGGTGAGGCTGGTCCTACTGGCATTAAAAGAAGAAGGGAAGTAACCCCGGAAAAGGAATTGCTACCTCAAGTCCTAATGGAAGGGGATTCTCCTTCTAAACACTAACACCTCTCCCCTCCTCCCATCCCATCAATCATCACCAGATCTTCATTAAAGGTAAGTGTCAATTATTTTATTGTTATTGTAATTATTCTGTTGCATTAAACTTAATATTTCACGTAGTAAATTTTTTTTTTTTTCATAATTTTGGGTGTCTTGCACGGATTAATTTGATTTCCATTATTTCTTATGAGGAAAATTGATTCGGTTTTCGATATTTTTGGTATTCAATGAGCTCTCAGGAACGGATTAATATCGAATACCGGGGGTCCACTGTAATGGTGCAGGTGGTAATATTTTATGGAATGGCAGAATTAAAAGCCACGAGGTCACATGATAAGACTAATTAGCAGATGTTTTGGCAGATTTGGTTAATATTGAGAAAGAAAATGATTTTATGGATTGGCAGAATTAAGAGTCTAGAGGTCACATGATAAAACTAGTTAGCAGATGTATGGTTGATTTGGTTAATATTGTGAGATAAGATGATTTTTTAGCAAAGTCCTAAATTTATAAGCTGTCTGGGGATCCTTGAACTGTTCCGGTAGCGAGTGATGCAATCTTTCCACCTTGATATCAAATCTTCAAGAAAGATAGAGAGAGCAAAGGGGGAGGAGGAGTTGCACTGCGCATTAAAAACCAGTGGGTATTTGAGGAAATGGAAGGAATGGATGGAACGTGCGAAAGGAACTACTTAGTAGGAACAATCCAGTCTGAAGGCCATGAGGTAGTAACTGGAATAATGTACAACCCGCCACAGAACTGCAGGAGGCCAAGAGAAGAATATGACGAGAGCAACAGAACAATGGTTGACGCACTAGCCAAGGTGGCCAGAAGAGCTCACATGGGGGAAGCAAAGTTACTAGTTATGGGTGATTTCAATCACAAGATTGACTGGGAAAACCTGGAACCCCATGGGGGTCTCAAACATGGAGAGCCAAGATGATGGATGTGGTACTGGAAAACCTCATGCATCAACATGTTAGAGACACTACCAGAGAGAGAGGTGAGGATGATCCAACAAGACTGGACCTAGTATTCATCTTGAGTAGTTCGGACATTGAGGATATCACATACGAAAGGCCCCTTGGAGCTAGTGATCATGTGGTTCTGTGCTTTGGTTACACAGTTGAGCTACAAGTGGAGAGAGTAGCAGGAATAGGACAGGAAAACCAAACTACAAAAGAGGGGACTACACAGGTATGAGGAACTTCCTGCAAGACATTCGGTGGGAGAGAGAACTGGCAGGAAAACCAGTAAAAGGATTGATGGACTGTGTGACAACAAAATACAAGGAGGCAGAAGAGGGGTTTGTTCCCAAGGGAAACAGAAATAATGGGAAGACCAGAATGAGTCCTTGGTTCACCCAAAGGTGTAGAGGCAAAAACTAGATGCACTAGAGAATGGAAAAAGAACAGAAGACAAAGGACCCAGGAAAATAGAGATCAGCCGAAGAGCCAGAAATGAATATGCACAGATAAGAAGAGAGGCTTAGCGACAATACAAAAATGACATAGCATCTAAAGTCAAGTCTGACCCAAAGCTGTTGCATAGCCACATCAGGAGGAAAACAACAGTAATCAGGCTGAGGAAGGAAGGTGGGGAGTTGACATGAAATGACCAAGAGGTATGTGAGGAGCCCCAACATGAGATTTAAAGAAATATTTAGTGGAGACAGGGAGGAATCCAGAAATTCAGAGCAGGGAGGTACACCAACAAGTGCTGAATGAGGTACACACAACCGAGGAGGAGGTGAAGAAGCTGCTATGTGGACTTGATACCTCAAAGGCGGTGGGACCAGACAACGTCTCTCTGTGGGTCCTTAGAGAGGGATGCTGTGTGTGCCACTAACAAAGATCTTCAACACATCCATTGAAACTGGGCAACTACCCGAGGTATGGAAGGTGGCAAATGTAGTCCCAATTTTTAAAATAGGAGACACACTAGGCATTAAACTACAGACCTTTGTCACTAACATGTATGCAAAGTCATGGAGAAGATCATCAGGAGGAGAGTGGTGGAGCACCTTGAAAGACACAGGCTTATAAATGACAACCAGCACAGTTTCAGGGAAGGAAAATCCTGTGACACAAACCTACTGGAGTTTTATGACAAGGTGACAGAAGTAAGACAAGAGAGAGGGGTGGATAAATTGCATTTTCTTGGACAGCAAGAAGGCCTTCAACACAGTTCCTCATAAGAGGAAAGACACTGCAATGGATCAGAGAATATCTGACAGGGAGGCAACAACAAGTCTTGGTACGTGACAAGGTGTCAGAGTAGACGCCTGCGATGAACGGGGTTCCACAGGGGTCAGTCCTAGGACCTGTGCTGTTTTTGGTATATGTGAATGACATAATTGAAGGGATACTCTCAGAAGTATCCTTGTTTGCAGATGTGAAGTTAATGAGGAGAATCAAATCGGTCGAGGATCAGGCAGGACTACGAAGAGACCTGGACAGGCTTCAAGCCTGGTCCAGCAACTGGCTCCTTGAATTTAACCCTGCCAAATGCAAAGTCATGAAGATTGGTGAAGGGCAAAGAAAACCACAGACAGAGTATAGTCTAGGTGGCCAAAGACTGCAAACCTCACTCAAGGAAAAAGATCTTTGGGTGAGTATAATACCAAGCACATCTCTTGAGGCACACATCAATCGGATAACTCCTGCAGCATATGGGCGTCTGGCAAACCTAAGGATAGCATTCCGATACCTCAGTCAGGAATCATTCAAGACTCTAAGACACCATATACGTCAGGCCCATACTGTAGTATGCAGCACCAGTTTCTAATCCACACCTGGTCAAGCACGTCAAGAAATTAGACAAAAGTGCAAAGGTTTGCAACAAGACTAGTCCTAGAGCTAAGGGGATTGTCCTATGAAGAAAGGTTACGGGAAATTGGCCTGACGACACTGGGGGACAGGAGGGTCAAGAGAAGTATGATAATGACATACAGATTTCCCTCAACATTCACGAGGGTTAGGGATCAAGAACCTCGCAGATGTTTGGTGCCCAATATTTTGTAGGGGAATATAATGCAATACTGCTTCCTAAACCTATTGAACCATGAACAATCATAAAACACATGAAAACATTGTAAATATTATACTAGTACCAGCCATTTAGTAAAGATTAGATTTTACCACTGAAGTGGCTAGTTTATTGTGCACCCCATATCCATCCTTTGGACGGTAGTGCAAGAGCATATGGATACACAAAAAGGCTTGGAACTAGGCCCCAAAAGGGTTAACAGGCATACATATGGGTTTATATCTACATATCTTCTAGGTAGTAGGTTGGTAGACAGCAACCGCCCAGGGAGGTACTACCGTCCTGCCAAGTGAGTGTAAAACAAAAGCCTGTAATTGTTTTACATGATGGTAGGATTGCTGGTGTCCTTTTTTCTGTCTCATGAACATGCAAGATTTCAGGTACGTCTTGCTACTTCTACTTACACTTAGGTCACACTACACATACATGTACAGTGGAACCTCAAATATCGAACATCCTTCAGTCCAGAAGGCTGTCCAAGTGCCGTTACTGAATGAATTTATTCCCATCAGGAATAATGTAAATTAGATTAGCCCATTTCAAACCCTTAAAAATACACTTATAAAAGCACTTACAAAAATACATTTACATAATTGGTTGAGTTGGGAGCAGTTCGATTTTTGAGGTTCCACTGTACAAGCATATATATACATACCCCTCTGGGTTTTCTTACATTTTCTTTCTAGTTCTTGTTCTTGTTTATTTCCTCTTATTTTCATGGGGAAGTGGAACAGAATTCTTCCTCCGTAAGCCATGCGTGTTGTAAGAGGCGACTAAAATGCCGGGAGCAAGGGGCTAGTAACCTCTTCTCCTGTATATATTACTAAATTTGAAAGGAGAAACTTCCTTTTTTACTTTTGGGCCACCCTGCCTCGGTGGGATATGGCTGGTGTGTTGAAAGAAAGAAGATCTACATATCTACAGTTCACTTATCTGTTACAAGCAAATTTAGGAAATTTGCTTAGTACAGTGGACCCCCGGTTAACGATATTTTTTCACTCCAGAAGTATGTTCAGGTGCCAGTACTGACCGAATTTGTTCCCATAAGGAATATTGTGAAGTAGATTAGTCCATTTCAGACCCCCAAACATACACGTGCAAATGCACTTACATAAATACACTTACATAATTGGTTGCATTCGGAGGTGATCGTTATGCGGGGGTCCACTGTATATCTGGTATCTTATTTTCATTAATAAGAAATCTTGACATGTCACATAAATTATTATACTGGTTGTCTCTATTCCTCAATAAGTGGACAATTAACCCTTTGACTGTTGCAACCCCCAATCCTGAGGTGTCTCCTGGTGTCGCAAAATTTAAAAAAAAAAAAAATTATTTTTTCTTATGAAATGATAGAGAATCTTTTCCCGATTGTAATGACACCAAAAAAAATGAAATTTGATGGAAAGCTGACGGAATTATGCTCTCGCGAAGTTAGCGACCTCGGCGATATTTACAAATCGGCGATTTCGCCCACTTTGAGCCCTATTTTCGGCTAATTCCATTGTTCCAGTCGACCAAACGCATAGCTATTTCTTTAGAACTCCATTTTTTCTATCGATTGAGTACAAGAAACTGCCCATTTACCAATTTCAACTACCCAATAATGAGGTCAGAAATTTGCAATTTGGCCAATTTCATGAAAATTAAAAAATATGACAATTTCAAAATAA
>NW_026474381.1:0-10624 GCF_026875155.1 Cherax quadricarinatus
TGTTTTTTAAAAGTCTTAATATC
Source organism: Cherax quadricarinatus (assembly GCF_026875155.1). NCBI lineage: Eukaryota > Metazoa > Arthropoda > Malacostraca > Decapoda > Parastacidae > Cherax > Cherax quadricarinatus. The sequence goes on from NW_026474381.1 coordinate 24, forward strand.
CATTTCCCATATTTCCAATTATATCTTTTTTACCCAATTATAAGTTATCGCCCAAAATCTGTGAAACCCCACAGCTCCGTTTTTTTTTTTGTGCTTAAAACGTAATCCACTGTGCCTGGGGTCCGATAGGTGTGACAAAAAGGTTTTTCCCCACTGAAAGCCTGTTACCATTGATAAAACTGAAAAAATCCCCCACGCAACACTGGAAAATCGAGCATCAGGGGGGAAAAGCGAAAGGACCGATACCCGCGGTTCAGGTCCAAATTTAGTGCATACGCCCCCGCCAGTGTCATTAATTACGCAACAAACCAAGCAATAATTAAAGTACAAGGGCGTGCCGAACCTCTCCCGTTTCGTATATTTCATGCTTGCCCACTTTAAACGGGCGCCCCACCCACTCCGCATTTGGGACGCCGCCCCGGGAGCTGAGATCGACCTCGACCCAGCCGGTTGACAAGGCAACACCAGGCGACCTCACCCAAGCCGGCCCGGGGATAAAAAACCTTGGAACTCCTCAAATGCATATCAAAGGTAAAGGGAAACCAAAAAATAGAGGGGCACGAGAAACAGCGATTAGACACAAGCACCTAACGCGTGATCTGTACAGGACCCAACACTCAAAAACAACATAGAAAAACACAAAAAAAACGTACATGGAGCTAACCCTCGTGACGAGCACGAGCATAAAAATCACGACAAAACCCATTCAACACGTACGTGGAACCAACACAGTCCACCAGTCCGAACATAGGTAAAACAGTCCCAGCATACGCACACAGACTAAACGGAAAAGTAGGAACGAAAAATTTTAAAAATTCCAACAACACCCTTTAAAAAATTCCTGGCCGAGAAACACTGGAAAACAATTTTGGGATAAATTTCCCCTAGATCAAGGGGTTTTTTATTTTACCATTTCCCATAAATAACCCCCCGCGATTTATTTAAAAAATTCCCGGAGAGTTAATGCGATATAAGGGGATTGATTTTGGTGTTAGTGGTCGCTTCTCATCAGACCATGGACGAGGATCGAGCCTTCACCATAGCTTCATATATCAATCCTCTGTGTGTATATATATAAATAATATATAAATATATATATATTTTTATAAATAAATATATATATATATATATATATATATATATAAATATAAAAAAAAATTAGGGATTGGCGGAGAGCGTGTATAGGCCCTTTTAAAAAAGGGGAAGGGGGGAAAAAAGAGAGTTTTTAAAAATTTATGAGGAATACTTTACTGATATACCGAAAATGTACGGTAGGGTTATTATTGAAAGAATTAGAGATAAACAAATGTAAAAAATTCGGATGCAAAAAAGGAGGTTTTAGAGTGGGTAGGGATGTGAGGGGATGGGGGTTGGGGGGAGTGTTTACTTTTGAAGCATATATGTGAGCATATTTAGATAAAGGGGGAAGTTTTTATTTTTTTAAGGTTTTAGAAAAGGGCAATTGATAGAGTGAAGGTAAGCAATGGGGCAGATGTTGCAAGTATAGGAATAGGGGGTAATTACAAAGCTGTAAAGTTTTTAAAATGAGGATAGTGGGGGTGTGTAAAAAGAGAGGGAGACTCTTCCCCGGAAAAGTGGTTTTAGAAAAGGGGATGGTAATGTCACCCTAGTTTTTTTAATATATTTATAGAGGGGGTTGTAAGAGAATAAATCTAGGGGTTCGGAGAGGGGGGGGATTAAATTAGGGGGGAATTTAAATACAAAAGGGGAAGTGACACAGTTACTTTTTGCAAAGATACTGTGCTAGGGGGAATTCTAAAGAAAAACGCAAATTTTAAGGATAAATTTTGGGGGAGGTGTGTAAAGGGTAGAAATTGAAAGTGACATAGAAAGAGTAAGGTGATGAAGCATCAAAATGATAATAAAGAAAAATGGATACAAATTGGGGGGGGAGGAGTATGGAAGAATGAATTTTTTCAGATACTTGGGAGTTGACGTGTCGCTTTGGGATTTTAAGGTGAGTTAATCATAGAATTGATAAGGGAAAAAAAGGTGATGGGTGCTATTATAGGGGAGGCAAAAAAATGTTACTTGGGGGCAAAAAAGGGGAATGTAGAATAAAATAGTACCAACACCTTATATGGGGTTTTTGAAGTTTGGGTTTTTGAAAATGCTGCAGCGGGAGGGGTTGAGGCGTGGGTTTCCTGTCTAAGGGCAATTGTGGTGTAAATTTTAGCAGAAAATTCGAGGGGAAATTAGAGAAGGTTGGATTTAAAAAAAGTTTTTACAAGAGGCTGAAGGGGGGTTTGTTGAGGTGGTTTGGTCTTTAAAAGGGAGAATGAACGAAGTAAAATGAACGGAACGTATAAACTTAGGAAAGGAAGGGGGGTTTTGGGGGTCGTCCTCGAAAAGGTTGGAGGGAGGGGGTAAAGGAGGTTGGGGGGGGGTTTTGGGACCCCAGAAAAGCATGGGGGGCGTGTTAGATAGGAGTAAATGGAGACAATTGGTATTTGGCCTGACAGCTGTTGGGTGTGAGCAGGGTAATATTTAGTAAAGGGATTCGGGAAACCGTTATTTTAACGCCGGACTTGATCCGGGAAAGGGGAAGCCAAGGCCCTGCACTCTATGGGTTTGGGATATTGGCATTTGGAGGGATAAATTGTGCATTTCTTATACGTATATCTTCTAAACTGTTAAAATTCGACACCTCTGCAAAAAAAGTGATTATGTGAGGGGTGAAAGGTTTTGAATGATGAAAGTATTTTCTTTTTGGGGTTTTTTCTTTCTTTTTTGGGGTCACCCTGCCTGGGGGGAGAGGGCCGACTTGTTGAAAATATATATATATATATAAAAAAATATAAATATTATATATAAATATATATACGTGGCCCCCCGTTGTTCGTAATTAATCCGTTCCGGGGAGCCGTTCTATCAACGAAATTTACGATTTACGAATCAATTTTCCCCCATAAGAAAAATGTAAAAACAATTAATCCGTCCTGACACCCAAAGTTTAAAACAAAAAAAATTTTAACATGAAATATGCATTATCATAAACAAACAAGGGGGAAATATAATGAAAACTTTAACAGCAAAACACATACCTTAAGGGAATTTTCTTTGTATGGGAGACTAGAGGGGGAGGAGAGTGGATGTTTATATTTGGAAGGGAATCCCCTTCCATCAACACCTCAGGAAACCATTTGTTTTTTTCTGGGGTTGCTTCTCTTCTCTGTTTCTTAATGCCACTAGGACCACCTTGAGAGCCGGGAGTCCTGCTCAACAAAATAACTGTGAGAGAGCTCTGTTTTTCTGGGTCTTTTTAAAACCTTCCCAAAAGGCCCAAGACCTTGTCACTGTACAGGGCCAAAACCGGTTTGCAAAAACCTTGTTGGGTGATTTTTCCATAAATTTTTTCCCTTACCCACATAGAAAAATCTTTTTAATTTCGAAGAAGGCACCTTCTTCCATCTCTCTTTTTTCCCCTCCTCCTCTGCAGCAAGTTTCGAGCGCGATGTGTGCTCTTCCTGCTAACTTTTGCAGCCTTTATTGTGATCTTCCACCAATTCTTCCACACCCCCAAACTCACTTCCAACCCCATGGAACTCCCCAGTGCCAAAAATTGTTTTTACAACAGCACAGGCTCATTAGGGTCAGCCCCCAAATTCTTCAAAATCCCTCTTGTCGACACAATCTGGCCAAAATTTTCTCCAGGCAGATTTTCAAAGTCCGGGTAGCCCCCTTCCCCCCAAGCCAACCAAAAGGGTTAGCAGTGGAGGATCTGAAGTGTTCTCCCCCAAAAATTCCCTTAGGGTAAGTGAGTGTCCTGTGGTCATAGTCAAGCACCTGTGAAACTTTGCTTTTGTGTAGATTTTTTAAAGTTTTGCAAAAACCCTGCTGGTCCAGGGGTTTGGAGGGAGGAGGGGTATTCGGGGGCAAGAATTTTACGGATAACCCCAAAAACCCCGAAAATTAGGTCACCCAAAAGTTTGGAGGATGAGCATGCATTGTCCATTACTAAGCACTTGAGACCAATTTCTTTTCCAGGAAACTCCTTCCACTAGGGCCAAACACTTCATTGAACCCTCGACAAAATTTCCCTCGTGACCCATGCCTTACTATTAGTTTTCCCAAAAACACACACAATTTACTTTTCATAACATTTTTTTTTTCCTGAACACTCTGGTTTTTTCAGAATGGTACACTATAATGGCTTCACTTTGAAACCCCCACTACTTAGCAAAAACATTAGCGTCACCTGTCTTTCTGGGGCTTGTTCCTGGCATTGCCTTTTTCCTCTTGTGAAATAAAGGGTCCTCTTTGGCTTTTCTTCCAAAAGAGGCCTGTTTGTCACAATTGAACCTTTTTCCAGGTTTCACCCTTTCAGCCTCTATGTACTCCTGGAATTCAGCACATTTTTCACCGCCTTGTGGTCCGAACTGGGGAGCCCCACCAGCCTTACCAACCTGTGTTGGGCCAGAGGTTTTAAATCTCTCAAACCCGCCTTTGCTGGGCCCTTTAAAATTTACTCACTTCACCACTATTTGCAGGGAATTTCTTTACCAAATCTCATGCAACGCCAGCCTTTTCAAAATAAACGAAGCAAAAGAGTATTCCGCTAATTTTTTTCTCATTTTCCACACCAAAATTAATTCTCAAAAACCTCTTCCAGACGGGGATCTCATTTTTGTCAGCATAGTTTTCTCCCTTTCAACAACAGCATCCTTTTTTTCTTTTTCTTGGCCACTAGGAACATAAGTTGTGTAGGTTTCTTTTACATCCGGACAGTTCGGCCCACTTGTCCACTTTCAATTTTCAATGATGGTTTTCTTAAATTTAACGTATTTTTTCACCTTCTTTACACCGGCTTGGCACTAGGAGCTTTTTTTGGACCAGGAGCTTTTTTAGTACTTCAAACACTAAAAAAAATGGGAAATTATGAAAAATTTTGCTGGACACGTAGGGGGACCTTCGCTCACGGGAACAATGCCCCAATGGCTGCCCCCCTGGCTCACGCCGTTACCACCCGGGCAACTAAACTGCGGTCAAACCACGAAAACGGGGTCCATGTTTATACGAAAATAACCCTATGAAAAGGCGAAATTTTACGATTGCCGGGAACAACGAAAAGCGGGGGAAAACCCTGAAATATATATTATATATATAATAAAATATATATATATATATATAAATATTGTCTTTAAATATAAAAATATTAAAAAAGGGTGGGAGGGGAAAAAATTTTCAAACAGCTTTAGGAAACCTTATTTTCCCTGAAGCAAATTTTATTCTTTTTTCTGAGGGGTGAGGGGGCACAGGACAGTTTTTAAGAGGTGGTACCTCCCTATATAAATATATAATAAAATATAATAACAAGTCGGGGGCCCTCCCCACCGAGGGAGGGGACCCAAAAAGAAAGAAAAATCCTCAAAAGAAAATACTTTCATCATTTAACGCTTTTCCCCCTCATCACACATAATCATGTTTTTGCAGAGGTGCTCAGAAACACATTTAGAAAACATATACGTATAAAATACACAACAAACCCTCCAAACTGCTTTACCCCAACCCCCCTTGATGCAGGCATTGTAATTCCCATTTCCAGGGCTTAAGGAAACAAAATGCAAAACCACCACGGGGGGAGTTTAAAAGAAGCTCAAAGGGCTTTCGTGTTGCAATCAACACTCATCAGGAGAATACCATGTTTATTTGACATATTAAAGTTTTTCACTTATATATTTTGCTTTTAACTAGAAGATACGAGATATTTTCAGCATATTACGCAGATCCTCAAATATGCTTCAAATATATTAGGGAACATTGGATTATATTTCACTATGTCACATGGTCGCTGGTATATGACTGTGTTATAAATTATTTTGGCTAAAAGCGTCATATTTTTCCTACGCCAACATCTGCACCCAGATACATTTACGCGATGCCAGCCATTTACACTGAATAAAATGTAAAAGACCACAATCAGCATTCCAATTTTACTAAGAATCTTTATTGTATTTTGAAAGACAAAAACCCGGGGGAAAACAAAAGTAAAAGGGGTGCGGGGCTCTACCCCGTCTCTAAATGCGGCTCCCCTGTCTTAAATAATAATAATGTTGTTAATTTTTTATTGGGGAGTATTTGTAGAGAAGTGAACAATACGGGAAAAAATAAACAGGAAGATCATAGTTCTTGATCAAAGGAAGGGAAAACTGATAATGCGTGAAGGAGATAGTTTTCGTTTTTTGGGAAAAAGAGCCCTTCACGGGCACCAAAGGGACAATCTTTCCCATTTTTGAAGGGCACTTCATTAAAGGCACACATCGGACCTACTAACGCCCCCGTTTATTTTGGGAATTCACTCAGCCCCAGTTATAACGGGCAGTAGCGCTTCTGCAACGTGGTGCTGCTGCTGCCTCCACTATGCAATACCCGCAATACAATTAAATATTCCACAAGGAAATTGGGGGGAGGGTTCTCGTTGTTCATGTGCTTATTTACATTACATTTTTTGAAATTATTGAGAGTTCACTTACAATATTGAAAAAGGTTTGTGCATTCCCGCGAAACCTTTGACCGGTTTCGAGTGCTCACTCTTCGACCCCTTTAAGCCCGCGGCGACCGGCACCAGCTTCCTTGTTGACCGTCTGGTCAAAAGGGGTGTTTTTTTATTAGTGACCCGTACCCACGTAGCCTTACAAAAAACCCCGGGTTTATCGTCACTTTTACAGGAACGCCGCCCAGCTTAAAAAAATTTTTATTTTCATTCTGGCGAATTCTGATAACTTCGGGACCAAAACTACGGGGCAATTGTAAATTTGGGTACACACTAAAACTTTTAAAAAAAAACTGGGGACAATATGGGATCGATTATACTTGAAACATACACCCCACTAGATTCAGTTGACATTTTTTTCCTTTTGGGACTTATTCAACATTTACCATGGGAAACAGTTAAGCAATTTTGTCCTACATCAACTTTTATACACGTCAGAGAGATGTCTCTGATCATTTTTCCAAAAGACCTCAGTTCCCGGAATCCTGCTCTTTGATTTTTTATAAAAAGCTTTTTCCAGTAGTTGATTTTAAGGCCAAAAAAGTAGGGTTTTTTCAACTTGCTAAGTGATGCCTGGCAAGAATTTTAGCTTATTGAAGTCTTTTTACCTTCATCAAAAATTAATTAGACCTATATTTCAATTACATGACTACAGTGTTCCTGAAAGTTCAATTGCCACTGTGCAGTGAATGATGAGATCTAGCTTCCTTAAAACAAGATCAAGGGTAAATAACCGAAAGATACTCAGGGGTGCACATGTTTTTCCCATTTATAATGGTGCTCGGCTGGGGAAAAATGCAACACATCAAAACCAAACAGAAGTGGGGGGTTCAGTTTTTTTTTCTCCTGAGCAAGTCCAAATGAGTCATTACTGGCAGGATGGCGTCCGGACGCCTCAACTTCTGCAGCACTTAGAACCAAGGTATCATCTGAGAGCATGACAAAGTCACCTCAACTGGTCACTACCTTGACTCAAGTCCTGCCCCAATCGGGGAAGTCTTTTTTACGCTGACAACTTTTTTACTAATAATGTCCTTGTTACGTACCTGCAGCAGACTTTAAAATGCAGGTATTGGGGTACAGAAAAGGAAACCGAAGGGTAAACCCCCTTTCAGGGGATTTCTGGGATAGATCGTCGGGGGTAACGAAGGCACTGAAAATTTTTCATCTGAGGTTTTTTGACCAAGTGAAAATAATAATAGTCACTACGCTATCTTCTGATGCTACGCTTGAACCCACCAAATGTCCTCAGGCAGTCCCATAACAAGAAAAAATTGAGATCTGCACCCGGGTTTTATCAAATTTTACAACTTTAACAGGGGGAGGGAGGAGCACAAAAAAAATGGCATGCCACCCATCTTTACAACACTCCTGTAGGACCAGGGGAATGTTTTTGATGGAAGCCCTTTATCGTGCGGTAATTTTTGGCTCTTGTACAAATAGGTTTTTTGCAAGTCCCCCATTTTTGATCACATACACACAAAGAATCGGGATAATATAGTCCGTGTGCAAGATTACAAAACCCACCCAGGCCATCTAACTATTTAAAAACTCCCCTTTCTTTTGTTTCACCCAAATTCCGGGAAAAGGGGAAAAAAAGGTTTCCCTTTGCCTCCAAACTCCCCAGGCTCAACCTTTCCCCTCTTTCATGCTTCAGTCTTTCCCAAAGGACATCACCTGTAATTCTGCTCCACGCTGAAGACACGCTCTTCTAGAGGGCGTGCAAGTTTGCACCAGACTTTGTATAGACACCGGGAACTGTTTTCAATCCCATACCACTAAAGGGGATTCTAAAACTGTAAAAAATACTAAATACATATTAATTATTTGTTTAAAATACAAATTTTAAAAAAAAAAATTATGCACTAAACTGCATCCTACATTTTTTTTTATTTCCTAAAAAAGATATATTTATATTATGTAAAGGACATAATTGAAGACTTTTTTAAACCCGTACAACCTAACCATATCGAAAAAATTTTTTTAGGGACAAAAATGTACGAGACCAAAAATTAAACATGAAAAGGACTGGAAATCCTCCGCGAATTCTCTGTGAAACAAATAATCATAAATATTACCAAAGTTGTGGCAGAGTGACAAAAGTTGATTTATCGACGGTTTTCAAATGAACTGCAAAAACAGGGTTTTGTGAATGAGGGGGGTTTGGGTTTTTGTTGTGTGTGTGTGTGTTGTGTGTGAGAGAGAGAGAGAGAGAGAGAGAGAGAAGAGAATCTTCCTCCCTGGTACAGTTGGCAGGGGCACAGAACCTGCAAGTTCCAATAACGCTCCCGTTAATTACCCCTGCCCATTACTAACGCCCAAAAATCGCCAGAAAAAATCCGCACACATTGTCTTTTATTTTCTTCCATTAAGGAACGTGGCGGCTGCCTCCTCATTACCATACGGCCCCCCTATCATACCCATTTAAATTCTCATGAACATATCATCTTGCACCTTACATGACAAAGCCATTGTATTGAATGGCACTGCTATATTTTTTCACATAAGAATTTCCCTTTTTATATTTAAGATAAATATATATTATAAAATATATATATATAATAAATATATATAAATATATATATTTATATTAAAATATATATAAATATAAGCTTAAGACATTTACTGAGGTACATTTTAACGTATCTTCGACAAATTCATTCACTATCGTCATCGGGAATCATTCCTGTAACATAACATAAAAAATAATCAATTGGAAATACAATAACATCAGCAAACGATGAGAAAAGTATAAAATGAAGTGGAGAAAGTAGTAGTTTCTATCCAGGAGCAACAACAATATAACTTTTATTCCTCTAACGTATCTATCATATGGAATATGGTAGCAGCACACTACTGATGTACTTAACTATTATCAAATTAAATACGTCAGCCCATTCTTTAACTTAGCATGTCTGGGTTTACTAGCTCTCTAACAGACTAAGGACTCACTATGTCCTCTGTTAGAGGCCGCTTGTTTGTTACTTTGCCATTGTCAGTTAACTATATGCTAATATAAGTTACTTTAGGCTAACCTAATTAAACCTAGAGCAACAAATTAAATTTTTGTCGAGGCTTAGACTCGACAGAAATCAACGAACTGTAATACGAACGAAAACACTCACTCATTCTATTTGGGTTACACAGCAGTAACCCTCAAACAACACTCAGGTTACCCATCACTGACCCAACACTGCTTCCTCTGTATATACATCTTCCCTATCCGTCGTATCTTCTGGTGACTAAAAGCCACATAACAACCAGCCACCAAAAAACATCCATTTATAACCAAAACCTAAACTGCGTGCAGAGGATACGAGACTGATGTTTTGAATGCACATTGTCCATTCCAGATACGCCTGGGTGTGAGCCTTTGATCCTGGCACACAGCGACCACCACACCAGGGTAATCATGTAAAATGCTGCTCGACTTTGCTCCCTGTTATGGTGAATGGCGTCACCAACACATCATAACAACTCCCTGTATTAAAAGCCGCTCCACCGACAAATCTCCACTCCCCTTTCGCCCTAGCCTATCCTTATTTTACTACGTCAATTTTTTGACGTGAGACTCAACGTCAGTTTCCTAGTGCTTCCCGTTTTTTTCCTTTCAGATACCATTTTCTATATTTTAAGTTAAATTAGTTTAGGTTAGGTTAGAACTGATTAAATCAAGTTAGGTTAGGCTATGATTCCTAACCCTATAAAACATACATTTAACCGCAGATAAGCTACTCAATAATAAAAAAACAGTAGCGTTTCATCTGAGACAGACGTAACAAGCAACGTTAAAATCTGAATGTAAATTACTAGGGGTGTGAGAACGGGATGTCCGCCTCACTCTCCTGAACAATTTAAAAACCCACATTATTCTATTTATTATTATTCTTTCATTATTATTATTATTATTATAAAACAAGCACTTTACCGCGTATGGGTCATACAGTTTCACGACTCACAAACTGGAACTCAGAAATGAACTAGACTTCGGTAACACTGGTACACCTCTGGGCCAGCTACTCACATGGACCACGAGTCCCCATTCATTCTTCTGTGTATTAATTTCTAGTAATAAAAAAATTTTATG
>NW_026474382.1:0-10666 GCF_026875155.1 Cherax quadricarinatus
GGGTTGAAAAAAGATATTCAAAGGGAGGTTACCAAAAAATATGGAGAGGTGAGTCATTATGATTTTGGGAGAGGTGAGACATTGTTGTTAACATCATGATGGATAGGTGTGTCACCCAGTGTTGGAGAGGTGACTCTCATAGTTGTTAACATGATGATGGAGAGGTGAGTCACCAAGATGTTGGAGAGGTGAGTCGCATAGTTGTTAACGTGATGATGGAGAAGTGAGTCAAGAAGATGATGGAGAGGTGAGTCACCAAGATGTTGGAGAGGTGAGGCACATAGTTGTTACATCATGATGGATAGGTGAGTCGCCAAGATGATGGACATGTGAGTCACCAAGATGTTGGAGAGGTGAGTCACATAGTTGTTAACATCATGATGGAGAGGTGAGTCACCAAGATGTTGGAGAGGTGATTCACATAGTTGTAACACCAAGATGATGTAAAGGTGACCCACATAGTTGTTAACACCAATATGATGGAGAGGTGAGTCACATAGTTAACACCAAGAAGATGGAGATGTGAGTCACCAAGTTGATGGGGAGGTGAGTCACACAGTTAATACCAAGATTATGGAGAGGTGAGTCACCAAGATGAAGGAAAGGTGAGTCACATATTTGTTAACACCAAGATGATGAAGAGGTGAGTCACATAGTTAACACCAAGATCATGGAGAGGTGAGTCACCAAGATGATGGAGAGGTGAGTCACATAGATGTTAACACAAAGATGGTGGAGATGTGAGTCACCAAGATGATGGAGAAGTGAGTCACATAGTTGTTAACACCAAGATGATGGATAGGTGAGTCACCAAGATGATGGGGAGGTGAGTCACATAGTTGTTAACATCAAGATAATGGAGAGGTGAGTCACATAGTTGTTAACACCAAGATGATGGAGAGGTGAGTCTCTCAGTTGTTAACACCAAGATGATGGAGAGGTGAGACACATAGTTATTAACAAAATGATGATGGTGAGGTGAGTCACATAGTTGTTAACACTTAGATAATGGAGAGGTGAGTCACACAGTTGTTAACACCATGATGATGGAGAGGTGAGTGACACAGCTGTTAACACCATGATGTTGGAGAGGTGAGTCACACAGCTATTAACACCTAGATGATGGAGAGGCGAGTCACATAGTTGTTACGCGCCCCTACTTCACTCCATTATATACAAAAATAAAAGGCCTGGTTAAAATAAGTTCTGTAATAATATATCGCGAACCACTTTATTACTAGCTAGATAAAGCAGGTTCGACTATATATTATTATCGGGTACAGTATGAATCATCAAAAGTACTCTCTTTGTATTATATTGTATTATATTATATCATTCCCCATGATTATTATAATTATAATATTATATTATATTATTATTAGTTGGTATTACGAATGTGTAACCACTACTGTAGTGACCAATTGGTGGTTCTAGAATTGACGCCACGCGTCGCCTTCTGGCCGAGCTGAAGTCATACTATGAAGTAGTTGAGTGAGTCAGTCAGCTCCTAGCTCTGACTCGGTACGGGTCTTCAACCCAAAGCTCCTAGCTTAAACTAAAACTTTATAACAAGTCTTGTCTTTGCCATTAGTCTGGTAATTCATGTCACTTATGAAAGATAACTATTTCGTTACCCTAGACCTTTCTAAAAGAGTAGATTATTATTGAAATTATTGTATCATACTCTGTTAATGAGAATTTGAACGTAAGATTGGGTTTCTTGCTGTATAGTGTTTCATTTATAATTGCTTGTGGTTATTTTAATTCACTAACCAAATACCAATGAAGCTAAATGATTGGTAATAAAATAAAACTAACAAAAAAAAATTGAGTTATTTGTGCCCCTATTGTTACGGTGAAGATAAGTCGTAACAAATTGGGTTGTCTGTCCGGGAGCTACTTACCCTGAAGTACATATTTGTTTTGCATTAAAATTAAGCTCCCTTGCGAGAATTAAGAAAATGGATCCAGAAATTAAGTCATTATTAGATGAATTAACAGAGGCTACTCTTGACACTTTAAATTACAGACGTGTTGGCAAATAGCTAGACAGTTGGATAACCTTATAATAGATACCATAGCGCAGAGACTCTTAGGTCCCTAATTAAGGATAGATTATTTCCGAAAACCCAAGCAATGCCAGAACTAGATTCGGAGAATAGTTTTATTTCTCAGTTTGAGGAAGTAGAAATCCACGGACGGGAACTGCCTTAAATAATGAAGTTGAACCAGGGTTTACAAGGCCTTACTACTCAGTCCAGTCTCAAAGCTCTCCCCCGTTCATTTCCCCGGAGTATGTATCGGTGGTTGGAACGAACCCTCAGTCAAATGATGGGGATAATTTTAGGACTGGTGCTCGTCCAAAAATACTTCCGGAGAAGACGCCCGAATTCCCTTCGGTGTCATTACCTCTTGGAATTTCACGTCCGAACAACTAGAGAGAATAGAACGCATATTACTATTACAAAACTCTCAAATCGAAGCTAGAAGAACGTCTAAACGAGGAAGAATTTAGGCGTGAAAGGTTTCGTTTTTGAAACAAAGCAGAAGGGGATTCGGAAGAAAGAGACGTGAAGAGCACGGTAACCGGGTTTGACTTGCATAAGCAGCTCTAATGGTACCTAAGTTTAACGAAACAGACTTAGATGATTCTTTGAAATTTTTGAGAATCAGGCACGTTCAATGGGCTGGCCCAAAGACAAATGGGCCACATTGCTGCACACATCTCTATATGGAAAGGCGCAGTCTTGTTCGCCTCCTTACCATATGAGTTTTATGTCCAGTACGACGTAGTAAAGAGAACTATTTTAGAAGCATATGACATGCTCCCTATTAGTTACCAAAATAGCTTTTCGTTCCATGAAACGGCAAACAGGACAAACTTATTTAGATTTTGCCGAGGGAAAGCAGTGGCGTTTGAACGTTGGTGTCGAGCTTTCTCGGGTCACGACTTTAAAAGATCTGTCACAATTAATGTTAGTAGAAGATTTGTATGCAAATTTTCCAGAGGGAGTTCGCCAGTATCTTGTTGCCATCCGCAAACAACGTTGTTAGAGACTGCCGCGCTGGCAGACAACTTCGAGATTTCCCAGAGGTTGGTACAATCTGAAAGCAGCCAGGTTATCAAACCAGCAACGAGACCCGAACCTGCGAAGTCTTTCGGTAAGCGACCTACCCAACCCGTTCACTCCCGTGTAACAAGTAAACCCGCGAAGTAAAACACCAAATTCAATCGAGCCCATCCTATAGACCAGATAGGTCATGGGAAAAAATAAATGTTCGTACTGTTCGAAGCTGGACATTTAAATCACAATGCTTTAAGCGTGATAGGGACCAGGGAAGGAGTCCATCCTATAGATTGCCCACACAAATCATATCCTCTACGACTCATCCAAGAAGTCCGAGCCAAGAGTAGACGCTCTGTCCCAAGGAAAAGGAACAGATCCTCCATAGTTGACTAAGCAGAATATGGGTATCATCGTCAAACTTGTCAAGAGCTATGAGTCCTTACTTTTCCAAAAGCAAAGTAGGAATTACCGATAGCCAGTTGTTGCAAGTAAATTCCTTTAGGATACGGGGTCCTACTTAACATTATTAAGAGAAGGACTGTTATCGTCCCCGCCGGATCATATACGGTTTCGACGCTCTGTTGGAAGCTTATGGTGGCTCCACTACGCGAGTACCCCTGTACAAGTTATATGTTGAAACTCCTATTTTTACAGGCTGGACGTCAATCGGAGTGTCTCCAACTAACTTCCCCATAAAAAGACGTAGACCTATTGATTGGGAACGACTTAGCGGAAGAAGGAATATGGAAAGAGCCCATAGTTATGGAAAATCCAACCGAGGAAATTACGTCATCGAAGCCCGACGAACGGAACCTACCCTCTTTCCTCTGAGCCTAGTAACCCGGGCGATGACCAAACAGTCGCGTTCTCAGTTGGTATCGGAGGAAGTCATGGACGACGTCGACGTAGGAGTAAGAGACATATCAACGAAAGCTCGAGTGTAGAGCCAACAATCCACCCAGAACCGATACCAGTTCCTAAGTCGGTGGTTTCCGAAATAGATTTATTCTCGAAGGAGGATCTAGTAAGAGAACTCCAAATAGACCCTCCTTAAGTGACCTCAGGAAGCTTGCTGTGTGGGAGAAGAAGCCCTTAAAAGTGACAGCTCTTTACTATTGGGAGAAGGACTTACTGAAAAAGAAACTAGGATCTCTTAAAAGTGATCATCTACTGGTCTTGCCTACCCGTTTAGAAATTTAGCATGTAAGTTTGCTCATGACAGTCCTCAAGGTGGACATCTGGGACAAAAGAGACTTTTAGAAAAATTGCTAAGCACTTCACATGGCCAAAAATGAAGGAAGAAGTGGAACAGTATGTAAAAAGCTGTTCTGTGTGTCAACTAGTAGGCAAACCTGCACATAATCCACCACCTGCGCCGTTGAACCCTATACAAGTAACAGGCGAACCCTTTTCACGTCTGGTGATCGACTGTGTCGGCCCGCTTACCCAAGACTCGGCAGGGCAACCAGTTCCTGTTCACCATCATGGACACCGTCACCAGGTACCCGGAAGCAGTTCCTCTCAGGAGGATTAATGCTCGCCTAATAGTGAGAGCACTGATTAAGTTCTTCACTCACTTTGGATTTCCAAGAGAAGTTCAATCGGATCAAGGGTCGAATTTTACTTCAAAATTTTTCCGTGAAGCCTTGCTCAGTTAGGGGTCAAGACGGTTTACGCGACGGCCTATCGACCCCAATCACAAGGCGTGGTGGAAAGGTTCCATCAAACTTTGAAGATTATGATGAGGTCCTATTGTTTACAGTATTCCAAAGATTGGGATGAAGGTATTCCACTACTCTTGTTTGCCCTAAGAGAAAGCGAACAAGACAACTGAAGTTTTCGCCATTTGAGTTAATATATGGGCATCAAATTAGAGGACCAGTACAGGTTCTCAAAGAAGCTTGGACCGGGGAAGAAACGCCGACTTTTAGGAGCTCTCCTACCTTAATGAAAGAACGCCTGAGCCTAGCTAGAGAATTGGCCGCCGAAAACTTACGACAAGCACAGAGTAAGATGAAGGAGGAATACGATCGTCGAACTAAACTTCGTTCATTTGAACCAAAAGATTAAGTTCTGGTTCAACGATTTCATCAGGGACATGCTCTACAGCCCAAATTTGAAGGTCTTTAGAAATCGTGAAGCGCCTAAGTGACGTGAACTACTTGGTAGGACGCCGAAGAAGAGGAACTCACAACGGACGTATCACATTAACCAACTTAAACCCTATTCAGGAATCGTTTCACCAGTTTCTACTATAACTCCTCTGAACCAAGAACGGGTTCCAATAAGTTCGGATGAAATGATAGGAATACCAGTTCTTCTGAACAATTCGACAGCCTTAAAGAATTTAAATTCTCTACTGATAAATCTGGAAGTGGACAAAGGACACGAAATAAAATCCCTGATTAAGGCAAATCTCCACCTATTCAATGACGTCCCAAAACGTGTACGTTGGTGTGCACGATGTTACTCTCCGAGAACCTACTCCAATCAGCAATCTCCCTACAGAGTGAGTCCCAAGAAACAAGGTGAGCTAGAGGCAGAGGTGAACTTCTTACTCTCACACGGGTTGAATAAAACCAAGTAACAGTCCTTGGGCATCCCCGTGCATTCTAGTCCCCAAAACCAGATGGGACCTCCCGTATGTGCACGGATTTAGAAAAGTCAATGCTGTAACAGTGCTGATGGGTTTCCAATACCCAGAATTGACGACTTAATAGACAAGGTCTCGAGAGCTAAGTATATCAGTAAATTGGACTTGTTAAGAGGGTATTACCAAGTCCCGTTGTCACCAAGAGCTCAAGAGATATCGGTTTTTACGATACCTGGTGGCCTATACAAGTATTGCGTTATGCCCTTCGGCTTCTGTAACGCGGCCTCTACGTTCCAGCGTATTATGAACATACTTACAGGCGGATTGGACGGAGTAGAAGCTTACTTAGACGACTTAGTCGTATACAGCGACAGTTGGCCCCCAACACCTTAGACAGCTTAAAGCCTTGTTTGACGCCTTAAGTAAATATAATTTTACAGTGAATTTGTCCAAGTGTGAGTTTGGCCAGACGAAAATTAAATACTTAGGATTTCGGATTGGACAAGGTGAAGTCGCTCCTTTGAACGCCAAAGTAAAGGCCCTCTTAGAATTTCCTACCCCTAAGGATAGGAAAAGCGTATCAAGATTTTTAGGAGTTGCCGGTTACTACCGTCGGTTCTGTCCGAATTTGCACAGGTAGCTTTTCCCCTAACTGAATTAACAAGTCCAAAAACAAAGTTTTCATGGACCCAGGACTGTGAAATTTGCTTTTAATCGTTTAAAAAGATTACTATCCTCTTCCCCAGTATTACTAAGTCCTGATTTTAATAAACCATTCCACTTACAAATAGATGCCAGTGCATATGCTTTGGGAGCCGCATTGTTACAGAAGGCTCCAAATTCTGACCTATTACAACCTGTTTCTTATTTTTCTTCTAAGTTAAAGAAACACCAAATTAATTATTCAACTATAGAAAAGGAAGCCTTAGCTCTCGTTGTATGCCTAGAGAATTTTGATGTATATTTAGGATCTTCTGCCCATCAGATATCGGTGTACTCCGATCACAATCCTTTGACCTTCATAAATTCTATGAAATCGAAGAACGCCAGAATACTTCGTTGGGCTTTGAGAATTCAACCCTTCTCTATTACCATTTCCCATATAAAAGGAAAACATAATCTCATTGCTGATGCCCTCTCTAGGCCTTGAAATTTTATTAATATACATTTATTTTTAACAGTATGAGTCGGTACTTTTATGACCATCTATGTTGTGGAGAAAGCTGGAGATGATGTAGGACTGCTGTCTATGTTACAACCTCTGCTACTATGACAGATGCTACCCACCACAGAGAGTACAAGTCAATGGCGACCGTCAGTCACGAGGGGGGAGGTGTTACGCGCCCCTACTTCACTCCATTATATACAAAAATAAAAGGCCTGGTTAAAATATAGTTCTGTAATAATATATCGCGAACCACTTTATTACTAGCTAGATAAAGCAGGTTCGACTATATATTATTATCGGGTACAGTATGAATCATCAAAAGTACTCTCTTTGTATTATATTGTATTATATTATATCTTTCCCCATGATTATTATAACTATAATATTATATTATATTATTATTAGGTTAGGTATTACGAATGTGTAACCACTACTGTAGTGACCAATTGGTGGTTCTAGAATTGACGCCACGCGTCTGCCTTCTGGCCGAGCTGAAGTCATACTATGAAGTAGTTGATGAGTCAGTCAGCTCCTAGATCTGACTCGGTACGGGTCTTCAACCCAAAGCTCCTAGCTTAAACTAAAACTTTATAACAAGTCTGTCTTTGCCATTAGTCTGGTAATTCATGTCACTTATGAAAGATAACTATTTCGTTACCCTAGACCTTTCTAAAAGAGTAGATTATTAATTGAAATTATTGTATCATACTCTGTTTATGAGAATTTGAACGTAAGATTGGGTTTCTTGCTGTATAGTGTTTCATTTATAATTGCTTGTGGTTATTTTAATTCACTAACCAAATACCAATGAAGCTAAATGATTGGTAATAAAATAAAACTAACAAAAAAAAATTGAGTTATTTGTGCCCCTATTGTTACGGTGAAGATAAGTCGTAACAATAGTTGATAACACCAAGACGATGGAGAGGTGAGTCACAGAGTTATTAACACCAAGATCATGGAGTGGTGAGTCACACAGTTGTTAACACCAAGATGATGGAGAGGTGAGTCACACAGTTATTAACACCAAGATGATGAAGAGGTGAGTCACATAGTTTTTAACACCAAGATGATGGAGAGGTGAGTTACATAGTTGTTAACACCAAGATGATGGAGAGGTGAGTCACACAGTTGTTAACACCAAGATGATAGAGAGGTGAGTCACGTAGTTGTTAATTAACACCAAGATGATAGAGAGGTGAGTCACATAGACATTAACACCAAGATGATGGATAGGTGAGTCACCAAAATGATGGAGAATTGAGTCACAAAGATGATGGAGAGGTGAGTCACATAGTTGTAAACACCAAGATGATGGAGAGGTGACTCATATACTTGTTAACTCCATGATGATGGAGAGGTGAATCACATTGCAGTTAACATCAAGATGATGGAGAGGTGAGTCACATAGTTGTTAATATCAAGATGATGGAGAGGCGAGTCACATAGTTGTTAACACCATGATGATGGAGAGGTGAGTCACCAAGGTGATGGAGAGATGAATCACCAAGATGTTGTAGAGGTGAGTCACATAGTTGTTAACACAATGATGATGGAGAGGTGAGTCATATTGCTGTTAACATCAAGATGAGGGTTAGGTGAGTCATGTAATTTTTTTAACCCTCAAGATGATGGAGAGGGGAAACAAAATAAAAAAACACCCAAAATTAAAGGAGGGTTAGGCACCCTGATGACGGAAAAGGTGAAATCACATAGTTTTTAAAAACCATGATATGGAGAAAGGGGAGTAAAATAGTTTTTTAACCCCGAGGGTGATTGGGGAGGGGGAAAAACAAAGCAGTTTTTCATAAAGAAGGGAGAGGGGAGTCCATAGTTTTTAATATCAAGATTTATGGTGGAGGGTACATAGTTGTTTAAAAAACCTGATGTTTGGAAAGGTTTTGGGCACCAAAAAGATGGAGAGTGAATCCCCCAAGATTTTTGGAGAGGTGAGTCAAAAGTCGTTAACACAGTGGTGATTGGCCCGGTTTAGTCAAATTTCTGTTAAAAATCAAGATGATGGGTAAATGATATGTAGTTTTTTATCATCAAGATGATGGGGGGAAGGTGGGAAAAAAAATAATTAACACCCAAATGTGGAAGGTAGTCCCATATGATTAAGAGGTGGTACAAAGTTTTTAAACGTCATGATGGGGAGGTGAGTCACCAATTGATGAAGGTGAGTCCCAACATGTTGGAGAAAGGGGAGTCCATAGTTGTTAACACCCAAAATTTAAGGAAAGGGGGTACATAGTTGTTTTAAAACCAATTTTGAATTTGGTTTGGGGAAATTCCCCATAGAAAAAAAGAAGATGGAGACGTGAGGGCCTAAGATGATGGGGGGGTGGGTCAACAGTTTTTAAACCAAGATTATGGAGAGGTGAGTCACCAAGATGATGGAGAGGTGAAAACATATTTTTTTTAAAACCCCAAAATGGGGAGGTGAGTCCAACATAGTTTAAACCAAAGGGTGATGGAAAAGGGAATCACAAAATTTATGGGGGGTTGGGGGCACATGTTTTTTTAACAAACCCGATGAAGGAAGGGAGTCACCAAAAAAGGGTGGGAGAGGTGAGTCCCCCAAAAAGATTGGGGAGGTGAATACATAGTTTTACACCCTAGAGATGGATAGGTTAATCACCCAAAAAAGAAAAGAGAGGGGAAAAATCCCCCAAGATGATGGAGAGGTGAGTCACATAGTTGTAAACACCAAGATGGTTGAGAGGTGAGTCATATAGTTGTTAACACCAAGATGATGGACAGGTGAGTCACCAAGATGATGGAGAGGTGAATCACATAGTTGTTAATATCATGATGGAGAATTGAGTCACCAAGATTATGGAGAGGTGAGTCACATAGTTGTTTACATAACGGTGGAGAGGTGAGTCACTAACATGATGGAGAGGTGAGTCACATAGTCGTTAACTTCATGATGGAGAGGTAAGTCACCAAGATGGTGGAGAGGTGAGTCACATAGTTGGTAACATCATGATGGAGAGGTGAGTCACATAGTCGTTAACATCATTTAGAGATGAGTCACTAAGATGATATAGAGGTGAGTCACGAAGATGTTGGAGAGGTGAGTCTCATAGTTGTTAACATCATGATGTAGAGGTGAGCCACTAAGATAAGGGAGAGGTGAGTCACCAAGATGATGGAGAGGTGAACCACATAGCTGTTAACATCATGATGGAGAGGTGAGTCACTAAGATGATGGAGAGGTGAGTCACCAAGATGTTGGAGAGGTGAGTCACATAGTTGTTAACATCATGATGTAGAGGTGTGTCACCAAGATGATGGAGAGGTGAGCCACCAAGATGTTGGACAGGTGAGTCACATAGTTGTTAACATCATGATGGAGAGGTGAGTCACCAAGGTGATGGAGAGGTGAGTCACCAAGATATTCGAGAGGAGAGTTACCAAAATGATGGAGAGGTGAGTCATTATGATGTTGGAGAGGTGAGTCACATAGTTGCTAACATCATGATGGAGAGGTGAGTCACCAAGATGACTGAGAGGTGAGTCTCCAAGATGTTGGAGAGGTGAGTCATATAGTTGTTAACTCCAAGATGATGGAAAGGTGAGTCACATAGTTGTTAACACCAAATGATGGAGAGGTGGTTTAATAGTTAACACCAAGAAGGGAGGGAGTCACAAAGATGAGGGGAGGTGGTACCCAAGTTAAAAACCCCAAAATTATGAGAGGTGATCACCGATGATGGAAAGGTGAGTCAATATTTGTTAACACCCCAAAAGATGGAGAGGTGAGTCATAGTTAAACCAAGTTTTTAGGGTAATCACCAAAAAAGATGGAGGGAGTCAATAGGTTAAAACCAA